>CAJDYZ010012776.1:0-22993 GCA_903986555.1 Heterotrigona itama
CTCTCTCTCTCTCTCTCTCTCTCTCTCTCTCGATCACACTCTCATCACGCCGCTCCTCTATTTTCCTCCCAACGCGTCCATCGTTCTCGCTCGGACGTTCACCATCGGCTGGTTTTCCATCTTTATCCACCGTTGCCTGTGCCTGTGACTATGCGTCCCTTCTCGCTCTCGTTCTAACTCTCTCTCGCGCGAGAGAGAGTGCCTTACCTGTGAGGTAAGTAAAACCGGCGTTCCGTCGTACGTGTTACGGCATTGCGCGACTCGCCCGACTCATAGCCCCACGCTCTGCCATTACGCGGGGTTCCGCGGCTCGCTGTCGAGGAGAGGGGAGCGTGAACGAGCGAGCGAGCGAGCGAACGAGTGAACGAGGAACACCAGGGGAAGCGAGAGGCAACGGCGAGTAAAAGGGTGGAGGTGATGGTGGTGGTGGTGGTGGTGAAGATGAAGGTGGTGGTACAAAGCGAAGGAAGAGGTGGTAACGATGGTAATACAGCAACGCAGGGGCGGCGACGGGCGGGGGAGGAGAGGTTAGCGGCATCAGGGGGAGAAGGAGAGGGGGAGAGACAAGCAACGAAGGAGGGAAAGACACAGTGAGGGAAAAGGCAGAAAGAATAACTAGGAATAAGAAGGAGAGACGGGGAGAAAAGAGAGGAGGGGGGACGAGAGAGAGAGAGAGAGAGAGAGAAAGCGAGAGAAAGAGAGAGAGACAGAGAAAGGAGAATTAAGCGACTGGGTCGGAGGTGAGTTCTGGAAATGGCGGTAGGGGCTGTGGTATCGAGGGGGGCTGTGGGTTCGAGGGGGTCGTTAGGTGCAGTAGGAGAGGGGAGAGGAGAAGGCGAAGTTGGAGGTGAGCCGTGTCGTTTGAATCGTCCCGGTGGGGATAGCGTGGATCGTGGCACGCTACGGCGGCGCGAGGGGAAGTAATCCGTGGATCGTTGGTGGGGGATGCGAGTGGACCAACTGGGTTCGCCAGCAACCCGCGGTTCATTGACCGAGAAGTGCCGGGAGAGCCGAACGGTCGGCCGTGTTCGACCCGCTGCTAAAACAGAATTTGTACCGGCACTTTATGCGTCTCATCTACGTGACTCGACGCGAAACCAACGAAGACGGACGGATACACGGACGCGAGCGGTGGAGCAGGCAGTCGCGGATCGCGGGCGAGAGGGACGAGGGCGAAACGCGAGATAAGGAGAGGGGAAGGACAGGGAAGTTTTCGCGATGCACCGCGAGGAGGAAGAGTCGACGCGACGACCTAACCAGCTTTGGAGGGAGATTCTTGATCGCCCGACGAGAGAAGATGGAGAACGCGGCAGCGGCTCGGGAAACGGGGTTGCCGAAGAATTTCGGCAGAAAGAGAGAGAAAGGGAAAGGGGGAAAGAGAGAGAAAAGGGTAGGTGAGAACGAGCGAGGAGAGCGAGATGGAACGGGTGTGTGGCGGGAACGAGCGTAAGCTGTTGCGCTCGCGAATTCTGACGATTCAATTAGGCAAGGGCACTTTGCAGCTCAAGTGGAACCGCGGCGACGTTTCCTGGTTTTGATTTTAATCCGTGGCGCACGGTGACGACCGCTTCGATACACGGCGCCGCGTACCAGCCACGGTCAGGCGAAACGATTGTACCTCGTGCGTCGAACGTAATCACGGCGACGCGAATTACGCGAATACAATTAAGCGAATTAACGCGACGGCTCGCCGAGTTCCGTAGTTAACGTCGCAGAGCTGCAGAGCTGCGGGTCCCGGCTCTTTGAGCACGTTTCGCGCCAGGATGCAATTTACGTCCACGGAACAACAACCGGAATAGATGGAAGCGTGAAATAATAGATCGAAGACAGCAGCGCACCCTCGACACCGCGAACTCTATTATCATCGGTCAAATCGCAAGACCGAGAGTGAGAGCGAGAGGAAGAGAGAGAGAGAGAGAGAGAGAGAGAGAGAGACGCGCATTCACTCGAGCTCGCGATACTATAGATTGGCTTTAGGAACCAGGATCGACTCGCGATACGGCCGATTAGATCGATGCTATCAGCGGTTACCCAACATGGAAACGCCTGGACATATCGACGCGAACGATCGAGTTTGGCGAATGATCGGTTCGATGACTTATCTTCTCGTTGGCTGGCCACGCCAACCATCATCGTTCGTTTCCTGGTCGAACCGCGAACCTCGGTCGAAGAAAATGGCCGGCCGATCGAACGTCGACCGGCAACATTTACGAGAAAGGGATGAAGTCCCCGTGTAAGTAAGTCTGCCGACTGCCGGTGACCACACGGCCGCACACTTGTCGGGAAAGGAGATGCGCAACTCGGTGTAATGAACCTGGGAAACCGGTTACATCCGCGCGTGTATATATACAGATCGGTTCGGGCTGTACTTACGTTACATTACGCGAGCTGCTGCTACCCGCGATCGAGCTATCGCATTATTGTAGCGGATCGAGGAGTCGAATCGTTCAAAAACGTTCCTCGTCGAAATCTTCGTATAAACCAATCTCGATAAGTGGTTTTGGCACGGCCGATAGATACGGAGGGCCATTTACGCGTAAATTTATGTCCGACACGAGAGATTATCCGAGTAAATGAATGTTTTTGTGAGCTACGTCCAGTGTTTGGACGTAGGCAGGATTAGGATTAGGTATCCATGCAAAAAGCTAGAGAGTATATCTGTGCGTGAAACGTATCCGAGGGAGTGCAGCTGATAGAAACAATTGTACGTACGCTGTACAATATTTGTGCTTTAGCCTGGTACGATAAGTTAGGTGGCTGGTGTAAAAGACTTGAATGGTACGGATAATAAATTGTTCGCACGCTTGCGGATATAGATCGAGGATAAATATAGTTGGTGCCAAACTGTTACACATTTCATCTATTCGCTGTTTCGTCGAGATGCTTCGAAAGTATGCTTTTCGAAGCTTCGAATACCGTTAGCAAAAGGTTGCCCTCGATGTAGCTCGAATGAGTAAATTTTATAACACGACGAGAATCAATATATACCAGGCTTCCGCGAGAGTTCGAGGAACAAGCTCGTCTCTTTTCCGAAGAGAGAAACAGAGAGAAACAGAGGCCGCGAACGCGAAAAACGCGTTTCGAATTTCAACTGTTTTTATCCGGGCGCACGGCTACAACATTTATTTCCCGGATATGGTCTCTGCATTCTTGTGACGACCACTGAAAGCGCGGTAATCGCAACAGCGCATCCGGCTAGCTCGCTAAATCTATTTTATTCATATTCAATTACCCGGTCGTGCTGTGTGCGCGAACCGAAAATAAATTCGCCGCAAATCCCTCGCAACGACTGGGAAAGGGAGACGGAGGGGGGGGGGGGAGGTATAACTATTGCCGAACGATGGCTGAAAACGTGCAAGGGAACTCGCTGCACATATCGTTTCTCGATATAAAATCTTAGGGTACTCGAGTTCTAAAACGATTTTTCTAGATGTTCGAGCCTGTAGGAAGCCAAATCGACCAATCTCACTTTTTAGCAATTTCTCAATTGTATTCTAATTGTACCTACGTACAGTACCGGTCAAAAGATTTGGCACGCTTTTCATTGAATGAAATTAAATACATCAATTACCGCACATTTTTTTTTGGCTAACAATATACTAAGATACTCCAAGCAGGAGAATCACCATCGATATTAGACACCCAGAAATGTCATTCTCTCTAAATAACAAGATGCTCGTAATCAAAAATTCTTGTAATCGTAAATTCTCGACTTTCATTTCCGAGGGAAATCGCCGCGTCAGGGGAGAGTTTCGTGAATGAACGATGTTTCATTGTCAAGTAGAAAACTAGAGGAGGGGGATAGGAAACGTTGGCGGTAGCGTGGCGAAGGGTGGTCTTCGGAGGAGAGGAGAAAAAAATACCGGGATTCAATTACCGCGAGGTGAAAACGTTGAGAGCGGAACTTCCGGTCGCCGGGATCTTCCGGCTCGCGGAGTAAACCGTTCCAGCATAAAAGGGAAGGATAAAGAAAGGGGTGGCGAGGTGCAAGTGAACCGACGGGACGGGAAGAAAATTGCCAAAAGGGGGAGAGAGAAGGCTAGCGAGTGTCGGAAGCGGGGGTTGGAATAGTGAACGCGCGGAGAGGAGAAGGGATGAGGATTTGGGGGTTTAACGCGAGAAGTAGCAAGAGCTAGGATAGCAGAAGAGGTAGTCGGGGGAGGTAAGAGAGAGGGATGGGGAGGTTGAAGAAAACACATAATAGGGTGGGGCGCTTTGCTGCCGCTTTTGAATCGATCCAACGCCAGCTACAGCTGGAGTCTCATCCCACAGCGCGCGGTGGTTCGGCCAGCGGTTCTCATTCTTTACCCCGGTTTCACCCCTCTTATCGGCCGCGAGAAAGATTATCGTGGATATACGGAAGGACAGGGGCTGCGATTGGATTTAGATTAACGTCGGCTTTAAAACTGTCGCGCCGGTAGGACCGAACTGCCTTCGACGATAAACTGGGTCGTGGCGCATATTAGGCGTGTACGCGTCGAGCACGGATGAACGAGCTTCGAGTACACTTTGTTCGGTCCGGTCCATTCAAATACGCGGCCGGTTATTAATTCGTCGTTGTCCTAACGACGAGCCCGCGATTCTGAGCAGGCCGAGAACGAGAAATCGAAATTGCACTTTGCAATCGGCGACGCCACCACGAGGGATCGCCTTCGTCGATCAATTCATCCGGTGGTCGACTAATTCCCTGTCACCGTCGTTTCTCCCTCGTCCGATTTCGAATTTGCTCGTCCGTGACGGGCGATAAGTCCATCAGAAGCCAAAGTAGACTTTTGGTGTAACGAGACCGATTTCTGTTCTCGGTATGATTGGATCAACTTTCGCAATGAATTTACGTTCTGTACTTTATTTTTTACGGGAATATCAAATGTTGTTGACTCTAGTTGTTTAAAAGGAATACGTACCTATCGTAAGAAATTTTTTTTGAAAAAGGTTCAGTTACTCTCCTTCTTCCTCATAATGTATTCGTCAGAAGACAACAGTGTTTCTTATCTTAACTTGTAAGAAACATTCAAACTTCGTCAATACCGCGAGCAATGAGAGGAAATAAGAATGAACGGATTTTAAACAATTTCCTCCTCCTAAAGTGGCTCGGCTATGAAAAACATTAACGAAAGATTCCCCTTTTCACCGGTCACACAATAAGTTGGCCGCAACTCGGCGTTCATTTAGCGAGGCCGAGTTCGCGTACTCGCGGTGAAATAACCGGCGGTTTAAATTGGACCAGCGAGGCCTCGAGATCATTTATAATAAGAGAGACAACTCACCGTTGTTGTTGCGCAGGATGGAAGCAGGACTCGTTGCCTCTAGAGGGCTGCTGGGCTCTTCCGTGCTTGGCTCCCTCTTCACGCTGAAATGGAAACATCTATTATGTATTCAATCGAACAGGGCTTGTAGGAGAGGTGTGGAGAAGGGACAAAATTGGCCGAAAGTAGTCCAAGATCGACGCTGGGAAAAGGGGGAGGAAGAGAGAAATTCCTTGAACGAAAGGGTCGTTTGGATTCCTCTCCGAATCATTTTGTTCGCGGATTCGCTCCTTCCTTATCGCGCGCGAGGGGCTCTGTTTGCACGCCGAGGGGTGGGTCCTTTGACTACGGCCCTGACTCGATCCGAGCAATCAGGATTGACCCAGTTTTTAGTTCAATTTGCGCGACGAACGCGCGTTTCCCTTAAGCCGGCCGAAATGAAAATGGACCAACAGGGAAAAAGATCGGAGATTAATAATTCCGTGGAGGACAGCTTTGCTGGCACGGTGATCGTTGTTGCGGAAGATCGCGTAATTGTAAATGATATCTTTAATACGAAGAGCATATGCCCCGAATATGTGTATATTTAAAACTCGAAAAAGTGCAACTCGACAATGGAAAACACTACGACAGGATGAAGCCTCAAAAACGAAATCACGTCACGTCGATCTATTTTCAAAAATGACAGAATCAACATTCTCGAGCAAAAAAGATCTCTCCTGTTAATAAAATCTCACTGTCAACCAGTTGAACGGTTCATTTTTTTTTTCTCTTTTTTCCTCGTTGATCTAGAAAGCTCATATTGCATTAAAGCTTGATACGAAATTTCCCTGATCCGCGCTCGGGACAATGATACAGAACGTAAACGGACGTGAAGAAATTATATCGAAAGCTAATACGGTCAGCTGTTACGTTCCGCGAGAAATATTGACACCGGGCTCGTTGCTGCTAGCCGACAGATTGGAAAACTCTCGGCGCAAATATTTTCCCCGCTAGCATCTTTGAGGCTCGTTCAAAGAAGATCCCGAGTCCGTCAATAACCGATAGATCTAAGAGGATGAAGAGCGCAGATCAACACCCCCGGGGAGAGGCATCTAGAAAGGGAGAAGCCATTTTCTCTATGAATAGATCTCCTATTTCGGAAACTGAAGGGTACGTATCATCGAGCGGCGACCAATATTACTATGCTATATATTGCGAGTGTGTAGTAATTACTTGACGAGTTTGAATAAAATGAAACGGAAAATATCAGCATGATCAGAGTATGAAAATCTACAGATACATTTGTCATATTTTAAATACAGCAGAAATTCATTTGAATTTCTATTATTCAAGCATCTTAATATTCCAAATGTTTTAACATCTTAATATCAAAATGTTCACAGATAATTTCCTAGTAACATAATATTTTGGTAATCCAACGTTCGGATATTAAGATATTTGAATAATGCAAATTTAGAATTTGGTCAAGTTTATATCTCCTATAGGAAAACATTCATACTCTAGACTTCCAACATTTAATGAAACCTTTGGTACATCATTAAAATCAAATTTTTAAATGATTTTAATGATTATTCCAGAAAGGATAAATATTTTCTTCGAGAAATTTACGAGCGAAATTTTCCTCGAACAATCCAGGTTTGCCTGCGGAAAATGATCAAAACAGGAAAATGAAGATTTCTGATACTTTATGAATCTTAATTAATTTCCTATTTGAAATTACTTGTTGCAGTTGCTTCTAAGATTAGAATGTTTCCATTGTGAATCTTTCATTGGAATTTTAAATTCTGAATATAAAAGACAATTCGAGAAAGAAAACAGAGATGAATATGCGAGAAAATAACGTGATACCTGATAAATTTAGTAAATGAAAAAGATGAAGGATCCTTCCGACAAATCAATGAACAACATAGCAAAATAAGATTTTCTTGAAAAACAACGGGAAGATTGAAACACGAAAGTATCGAAAATGGATGCATGAACACTTTATTCGATCCAAAAATGAATCATTATTTCTCGTAGAATACGTGGAATATTTATGACGTGATTAAATTCTTATAATCCGTAGTGAAAATAATATTCTGAAAAAGAACGTCATACAATTAAAAATGGAGAAGTAATGATATATTATTATTTCTCGCAAATTTAAACATATCCAAGTTATTAAACGTAACGAAATCTTGATGAAAATTTTCATCAAAGATATTAGACGTAACTGATAAAAATGCCAAAGCGACAAAGAGCATAATTTGTTCTACAAAGTAATTACTATCGTGAACAAGTATGCGCTGCTCTTATTTTCAATTTCACGAAAAACAGTGTCGGTGCATTTGTTTAAAGTTACACAAAAACAAGAAGAATAAACGCAATTACATGTAATGGCAGTTAATTATGCTTCTTATATTTAATTTTCCATTATACGTGGACAATGGAGAATTATCAGGCACACTTTCGATACAGAAAACAATGACATCATTCTGAATCGATTTTTTAGCACCTGACCACCCTTGAAATCGATTTTGTTATCATCCTATCCCGATATGCCAATTTGGATTGTTGTAGAACGGCTATAATTAAGATACTTTTTAGATATTTCTAGAAAGAACAAACAATGCAAATTATTGATTAATCGTTTCGATTATTTATATTCCGATTTATTTAAAAAATTTTTGTATAATTTCTCCAATAACTTTTATATACTTTATACAGATAGAACATGAAATGACGGACGCGATAAATTTTTTTTTCAATCCAACAAAAGTTAACCAAAAATCCACTGCAAAACATTAATATAAATTTTTATTCTCTTTTTAGTAAACTTTACACTAGAACTATCGACGACTAGGGTCAGAAGACTTGCACCAGAGAAATAGATAGAGAATAAAGAAAACTTTATAATACAATAGAGGACACAAGCTTTAATTTTTATATTTATGTTTAACTTCGATTTATAAATATCGGAGTCGTTCAAATTTCTAGAAATCTACTCTTGTAAGTCTATGAAATTTTTTTTTTACAGAAAATTACGAATTGATCATTATGATCATGCTGGTTATTCTGTTGAATGAGGAGAAGAATGAGGAGAACAGCATGTATTAATGATCTCGTTGGGTAAAACCATAATAGAAGAGCCATAATGAACGGTTGCTACACTTCGCAGTGAGAAAGTATAAAAATAAAGAATCTCTCTCGTAAGTTCTACGCTTAGATGCATAGTTAACAGTAACTGTGCCGAAAGTATGTACGTAAGGGGAAAAAGAAGTTGGCAATATCGTAAACACACTCGATGGCTCGGAAAGAACTTTCATTTTGAAATAAGGATTGTGTGATGAGCAGATGGCATGAAAAGATATGGAAATGAATTTTCGTAGAACGACAACGTGAAGAAGAGGGGAAACTTCAGAACTAGGCTGATAAATCAGAAAAGGCATCGCGGAGAAGATTCCCACTAAAATAGTGAAATTTATGCTTCCATAATTGGTTCATACGTGTATATGCTCTATCGTTATCTACGTGTGTATGTATTATCTAGTGAGAATATATTTCTTGCATAATATACTTATACTACTTTAACTTACCGTATTAATCTACATTTAAATTATATTTGTATATTTTAATTAACGTTTCGCGTAAAACTAGCTTTAGCTGTGCTTATTTTGCTCAGTCGAATTTCCACATATTTCGTAGCAACTAAAATTATTTCTGCAATTATTCAAATCTTCTTCGAGATGTAAAAACACTGATATTATTAGCTGAAATAATATTGTCGATGAACGATGGAAATTGACTTTCTCAAGACTCTCGTGCGATAAAATGATTAAATAGCCACAACTGTTCGAGTATATAAGTAATAATTACTACATGCAGCCAATGGAACGAAGTAAACACTAACATGCGATAAAACGATAATTTCTTTCCTCTTTTTTATGATACAACAAAACATTCTCCTTGTCCGTTCATTTCGCATCGTTATTACTACAAAGAGAAACGCCACATAATGACAACTAAGTAATGAACACGCAGAGTAATGAACATGCATGTTGTGCATGAAAAAATAATGAACGACGTTCATGCGCTCATTGATCCAGTCCCGAAGAAGCATTAACGCATTCTAAACTCTAAACGAACGTTTCGACTTCCGTTTCGCATAGAAACGTCTTGAAAACGCGTAATTTTTATTTCGAAACTCTCTCTCTCTCTCTCTCTTCTTCGCTTACTCGATCTCTTTCTCGTTCCGAGGGATACAATTAAATTTCTTTTTATTCACGCACTGTAAACCGCGAACAAAGTTTAATGCTTGCCGAGACCTCCGCGTTTACGTTTTTAAAGCATTAATGACTAAAAGACGATAAAATTGACTTTGTCAAGCCGTTGCGAAAATTCTATTCAAATTTAAACGTTTCGTTTCCGCGATGCTTTTCGCAATGTAACTCGTCTTTCGACAAAGCTGGTTTCGTCCCGCAAACGCGTAATTATGCCGATTAATTTTACGAATAATCTTACGAAAGAAAGAAAATAACGGAAGAGAAGAATGGTTAAGTTGTAAATTCGACTAGTAAAACAGATTATAAAATCTGATTTAAAAAAAAAAGAAACAATTATAATTTGTAAACTTAATGTAATCACCTATATATTCCTGGAATAAGAGAATATTAATTATAAAACATTGCTATATAAACTTAATGTAAGATATAAAATAACCGTAACTTTGAAAGAAAGAGATAGCATTGTAAATCTTTTTTAATTGATATCAATCATTTATTCATCACAGTTGGTTTCACAGCTTTAATTAGAAATTAATTTAGGGAATTCTAATTTTAATTTGAATTCTCTATCTTACGCGACATTAACATCGTAGATGATTTTTATCACATAGAATGAACAATAAGAATTGAAATTAAATAGTTTAATTAAAACTGTCGTAGATTACTTATTAATCAGTGATATCAACTGAAAATCAAATTATGATTTAGCAAAGTAATAATAAATAAATAAAATTAAAAAAAAAATAAATTAAGTAATAATAAAGGTTATGAATGAAATAGCTGGCAACAAAGGAAACCATGGGATTTTTCTGTCCTGATTGTAACAAACATTCGAATACAGAATACTGTAAAACACAAACACGAATTTGGTAACTTCGGCGAGAAATCAAAATCAGCAGGTCTGGCCGTTAACGATAACGCTATGTTTCGCCATTTTTTTTTATTTTTAAACTGGCTGAATAAAAAAAACAAGGCTGAATACTGGGGACGAGACGCGATGCTCTTAAAGTTTGCATTATTAAATGACACCCGTGCAATTGCATTCAGTTCCAAAAACATGGCCACTGAGATGATACTTTAAAAGATCATGCACACACTCCAAAAGTTTCATCCACTTTGTCGAGTTACGTGGCTGTGTAATAGGAGAAACGCGAAACGACATCAAAAGCAGGAGTACATATTTCACGATATACAATGCGTTATTTCCTTATACGTTAAGTAATCCATTCAGTCTACTTTGAATCCATATCAAAAAGAATTCACCGAGGCGTAAACGTTAATTCGCTCCTTTCAAATGTTGCCGCCATTATGGTGAAAGAATTGAAATGGTGAACGATGTAAGCGCCAGAAATATGTAAAAATTTGAAATACAGACAAGAAATGCTGATTTGGAAGTTGAACTTCGGTTCCCACTAGGAAAATTGTTTCTTTTACTTTTTCCTCATTTTACACCGTTTATCATTGAAAATTCTTAATTATACCATTCTCTATTTGTAAACGTATGTGTGTGCGTGTGTGTATGTATACGCACACACACATAGATATGCACAACTTTTTTTAAAAAATTCAAACAAATAATATAGTACGCATTACGCGCTTGTACATCAAATTTCATGTTAAAGCAACTGCACAAATAGCTTTTGTATTCGGTAACAACTGTTGAGCAGCACAGGAACAGTATTATACATATATGTATACCACTGTACTCGTATACGATCGGTCAAATGCTGCGCAGCCTAACCTTAACAAACTCCGAATCCTTACCTGATGAAAGTCGAATCTGCTGCAGGACTGGAGGGTCTTGGTGAGGAACTTGCGGTGGACGCGGTATTGGTCTCCTCCACGTCCATCATCATTCATACCGACAATGACGAATCAATGCAAAACGTCAGAAATTAACGGAGAATTATGTTAATTATGAGAACAGTAAGATTAGAATCAGAAGGGATATCGTACGGAGGGTGAATAATTTTTGTCGGGCCCGCCAATCTCTGAACGTCTGACTCCGCGGGGGCAGAAACCATAAAGTCGGGGAGCTTGACAAAAGGGTTGGGGGTTGGTTTCATGCGCCCGTCCACGAGCGCGGACTTACGGAAAACAACTGACAAACGATGTTACCCCCACCGCGAACAACCACTATCCGACGCCTGCAACCCTGCGCCGCGGACACCTGCCGCGCAGGAACGCGAACACTGCGCAGGCGCCGCGCCCGCCAAAGAGTTAATTTTTCATGAGATTTAAATATCTTTTGAATTCTAGAAAAGCAATACAATACGTTATTTATAAGAGAGATTTTATTTACAAAATTTAACATGATTCTAGAATGAGAATTTTATAGTTATAAAATATAAAATTGCTACTTAATATTGTTAACATTATTTATAAAAATCTCGTTAGCTTAGAAAATTGAATGAATGTTTTAAAAATTTTTAAATTTAAAAATTTGGAAACACGTATGCCCATGTATGAAGGGGAAGATAAAAAAATATGTTTATTTTTCATTTAAATGTTTTTATTAAATTTTTTTCTTAAACATCTGAAATAGTTTTTTCTCTCGTTGAATAATAATGCCGAGCAAAAGTTTCTCCAACAAGAAGTGGAAACACTAGAGATGCTTCTGCATAAATCTAAAATATTAATAAAATGTTATTCTGTTATTTAAGTAATGTATTTCAGTGTGAGAAGTATTCTTACTTTAACTGGTTTTGCATCCATTCGAATTTTACCCCACGAAATAGCTTCGTCTGGACGAGCACCACTGTCGCTGCCATCAAATTCTGAAGCTGTATTTATGAATACTGAATAATCAGCGCCATTTCTCTGAAATATAAATTATTTTAAATCATTATATTATCAAAATTATTTCTACTCCAATTTTTTTTTTATTACCATGAGATTTGCATTACATATGTGGTGTTTCACAACACCACCTCCAATGATAATCATACCACTCTTTTTTGCTTTCATAGCCACTGTATTTAATCGCCTAAGATCTGTAAAATAATTAATTAATTACACGAAAATTTTTAATCTTCTTTTACAACAAGTTAAAAACCTGAAACTATATCTATAATCAAGCCTGGATTCTTAAAGGAATGGAAATACATCATATCACCAAGGCTGCCATCTGTCAAAGCTGGACTAAATACTGGAATATTATTTTTTGCAGCCCAATAATATATTGAATCTTCATTATTAATTTCTCTACCAAGTCTTGTTATCACTTTAGATGGTGTCCAAAGTGTACCCTAAAATTATACTTTTATACATATTTAAATATTTTATTTTTTGAAAGAGAATGTTTGGCTTCTTCTTATTAAGTCATACTCGTTTTTGTTGTTCAGCCAACATTGTATCTAATATAGGCATAACCCAATCTTCAAATAAACAATAATTATCATTAGGTACTAACAAATTTCCTATTCTATTAATACCACGTTGCCTAAGACTTTTTCCTTCTAAATTAAAATCTCCTATATATGTTGGTGCTAAGCATTTGATCAAATCTTCTTCTACACCACCTGCTGTAGTTACAATACAGTCAATCTGCAACATGAGTACATATTTAAATTGCCAAATATTAGTATTGTATAATATTAAATATTAAGATTTCCAATGATTAATATTTTAACAGACCATTTTATGTTGTACAAGGAACCTTATAGTATCTCGAATTCCACATGAAACCATATTTGATGTATACCCTAAGAATATTGTGCATGAAGATTTTCTTCGAATAAACTCATCTTCTTCTAAGCTATCAATTTCATCATCTTCAAGAGGAATGTTTCTAACATTAATCATTTGCTGAATTTGTTCCACCGCTAATCCAAAATTTCTTGCTTGAAAACCAGAATTTTTGTATGTTTCAAATAAAGCATGATAATCAATTCCCTTATTCCAATCATATCCTGAAACATTATTAAACATATATTGACATTACTTAATACTTATATTTAATTGTTTTTATATTTTGAAGAACCTTTCACACAACCTTTCACAATAGGAGTTTCAATTGGAATAGGTGAGCTATGCACTAATACAGCATTTTTTATAATTTCTGGAACTTCATCATGTGAATTTTGTTTATTATCGTTCATTTTCTAAATATAAAATTGAGTGATATACTCTTAGGTGGCTTCATACAGTTTCTCATATACGCGACATTTACAAACAGACATAACCTAAAATAAAAATCCATGACAATTTAAGTTTTCTTTTACGCGTTATTATATGTAGCTGCGTAATATATTATTTAATTATTTGTTGTATGTGATATTTATTTATTAATATTATATTTTTTAAAAATTTGATAATTTTTTCACATCATTTTCCATTTACATAATATATTTAAAGACTATTATATAAATAGATATTTTATTTTATTTATATTGATATATATGTTAACAAATAATTAGATTTTAATTGTTAATTTTTAATGGAAGTTACTATTTATGTAAAGGGATTTAAATATTTAAATTTCTTTTTCCTTATTGGTTCTGAGTGATCAACCAATCGGAAAGGGAGATAAGTAGAAAAACCAACCATAGGAGTTAGGGAGTGTAGTTACAGTCAGACAGGTGAGTGGCGTTGTAGAATATGAATTCAAAAGAACAACGGTTAATCGTGTCGCAAAGAAGTGACGAAAGTTAAAGACAGTTCTTATTTTAAGTGTCAAGCATCAGTTTTTTGATCGAAATATCTGGAAAATAAATATAATAATGGCCGATTTAACTGAATGGGAGCCATATATACAGAAAACTTTGGTAAAACTTCGTAATACATTGTCTACATTGAACGAAGTATGGAAAGAAATAGGATTCAACCATGAAACACGTTCGATATATTGCGAACAAGCGTTCGAACATATAAATGATTTACTAAACGACATGGTTTCGGAGTCAGATTCAAAGAAAGAAATGATATTAATTAGTGTTAGAGACTTAATAGAGCAGATAGGTATTCTAACGAAAGAATTAGGAATAGACGTTGCAACTGCTGGGTATGAGAATTTACCATTGAAAGAAGTGGAACAAGTGCTGCGCGCCGATTTACACAAATTACAGTATTGCAAAGAACAGCGTATGACGCATTTAAAGGAATTACTTGCAAAGGAAAGATCCCTCTGTAAAGTGTTAGGCACACAACCAATTAATATAGAAGAAAAAGTACCTTCTGAAGAAGAGCTTAATAGTTTCAAACTCTATCTTGAAAAACAAGAAGATGAAAAAACTCGTTTGGATGCAGTTTTTAAAGAGCAACGTAGAGCAATTATTAGAATGATAGACGATCTAGGCACACCTTCATTATCTAATTTTGAACATTTAGTATATAAAGACAGTGAAAACTTTATCTTGAATAATAGCAATATGACTAAATTAAGAGAACTTCGAGATGAACTGAAATGCAAAGTGGACAGAGCAAAAGAACATGTGGAAGATTTAAAGCAAGAATTAATTGCACTATGGAAATACCTTGATGAACCTGAACATATTTGTCAGTCATTTATTAACAGTTATGTGGGATATAGTGCAGCTACTATAAATGCGTTAACTGTAGAATTAGAAAGATGTAAAGAAAAACGGAAACAAAATATTGCCAAATATGTATCACAAGTAAGATCAGAGCTAACTAAGCTATGGGATTTATGTAAATTTAGTGAACAAGAAAGGAAAAAATTCATACATTTTACTTCTCATACATATACAGAAGATTTATTAACATTACATGAATTAGAGGTGAAAAGGGTTCAAGAATTCTATGTTTCCAATAAAACTATATTTGAACTGTTTCAAGAGCGTAAAAATTTATGGACAAAAATGAAAGAATTATTACAACGTGCAAATCATCCGGATCGTTTTTATAATCGTGGTGGTCAGTTATTAATGGAAGAAAAAGAACGTAAAACTATTCAAAAAAAATTGCCAAAAATTGAAGAAGAATTAGGAAATTTGATAAAGGAATATGAAAGTACACATGGTGAAACATTTACTATGAATGGAGTACCAGTAGAGGAATTATTAAAAGAATCATGGGAACATTTAAATGAAGAGAAAGAATTTATAAAAAGGGCTAGAAAAGAAGGAAAAGATAAATCAATGAAAAAAACACCACTAAGTACTTCTAAGAAGGTTGTTCTGAGTGCATCCAAAAAAGTACCAGGTACATTAGGCACTCGTCGTCATACACCAGTTAACTACTCAAAAAGAAAACTTTTGTTTAGCCCCTCTCCAAATACTTCAGCAAAACGTAGAAATATAAGTATAGGAGCAAATGGGTCTAAAACTAAAAGAAACAAGAAAATTTCTAAGAAAGCGTTGTTACTAAAAGATAATGCTAAAAAAGAGACTTCCACATTAGATAATAGTTCAACTGCTACAGATACAACGTATAATCAGTTTAAAGAACATTTAGAAGATAGGAAAGAATTAAGAAGTTCTTTAATATCAGAACAATTATTAGCAAATGTAACTAAATCCAAACTAAAAACACCGGTACGGACACCTACTAAGCCACTGAGAAAAAATTTACCACTAGCAAAAAAACCAGCAACTCCGAAATTGTCACAATCACAATTACACAAATCACCACGTAGTCCTAGGATTGCACAGTCCACAAAGCTTGCTACGGTGTCGACACCCTTACCTATAATTTTTTGAGATAGCATAGGAATCATAATAAATTTTCTTATATAATTACTAATACAATTTATAAATTAAATATAATACAATTTATAAATTAAATATAAAATAAATACTAAACATGTCTTTTAAATATTTTAATTTAATTAACTAAAATGACATCTTAAAAAATAGCAAATTAAATATTCAAACAGAATTTAATTTTTATTCAATAAAGATTATGTATTACATAGTTTATTGTGAAGATATTACTTCATGTTATTGCTTTGTATGTATATTATTACTCATTTTAATATGTAAGTCTTTCATATTTTGATATTTAAGTATGTTTTGAATTTATATATATATATTGTATTTCAACTTCATTAATGTGAATTACAATACATATTAATGTATATATAAATTAATGCACCTATCAAATCACGTTGTAAATAAAGCAATCGATTTTCTATACTGTATTTTAAAGCTGTATCTTCTAAAATATTAGAATTTATTGACGATAACCTGTCGCTAAAGAATACATAATTTATAAGAATATAATTTTATGTACGATATTTCGTTTAGTATGTCTTATCCTCGTTTTAAAAATTGTGTATTTTATGTACCGTTTATACACACGTTGTAAAAAAATAATTTTTAAATATTAATTGAAAGATGCCTAATAAGTGTATATTGATGTATTCGTAGTCACAATATATATATGTATCACGTTACTGACAAGTACTTCCGTTTCCGCTTATCGCCATAGAAGCACTAAAGTTGTTTGGAAGTTCTCTTTGTATGTAGGTTATACTAGATTTGATTAATAAACGTTCAAAACGTACGTTCAATTCAAGTGTATTATTAAAATTTCAAAATGGGTGACATAAAATCTTTTTTCCATCAATGGTGTGCGAAAAATAGCAAAGAACCACAATTTGACGTGAGGCCAACAGGTATGATAAAACTATTTTTTAAACAGTATATAAATAAAATTTGTTGTAAAATTAATGATTTTATAGGGCCAAAACATCGACAACGATTTCTTTGTGAATTACGAGTACCCGGATTTGATTATGTGGGTGCAGGAAATTCAACTAGCAAAAAAGATGCTCAAGGAAATGCAGCCAAGGACTACGTTAACTATTTAGTTCGTTCAGGACATGTGAACGCTGATGATGTTCCAAGAGATACAACAAGCATTCAATTACAAGAGCCAATAGTCCCTAAAACAGAATTTATTGAGCCAGTAAAATCTGTGTTTCAAGATGGAATGGGTCCTAATGACATTGGCGAAGCATATAGAGCTTATAACGAATATGGTCAAAGTAATTATACGTATATTGATAGAATAGCAGAACAAAAGAAAGTTGCAGATGCAGAGGATATTGATGTCAATTCTGGTATTCATGGAAATTGGACAATAGAAAATGCTAAATCAAAGCTACATCAATTTATACAAACTAACAAAGTTAATGCTGATTATAAATATACGACACTTGGTCCAGATCATACGAGGTATGGATTGTCTCAATGTAGCTGTTTAATTTTACACTGGATTGGACTTATCACTGCAATATCATGATGCCATTTGAAGTCTTCAATTAAAGATTTGTTTCAAGAAGATTGCATGAGTGATTTACCATTTGAAATTCTACAAGACCATTTTGGAGTACGCTATTCAATTTATATTTTATGCTGGTATAAGAGAAAAATGTTTTCTCTTGTGCACAGATGAAATCACTGTTTAACCAGAACTTTTATTGAAATGATTCAATAAGAATTTTGGTGCAATCACTCATATAAATTTATTACAACGTACTCCAATGTGGTCTTGGAGATATTCAAATGGTAAGTTGAGTTTATGTCATTGTAATTATTTATTAGATTTATTATGCACAATATAGATCTTTTATTAAAATTTTTATATTATACTTATCTATACTATTTTTATATTATCTTATCTAATAATATAAACCTTTGTTTAGGAGTTTTATGGCTGAAATGACATTTTATGTGAAACAACTTGGAAGAAGTACGTTTTTAAATTGTTGAAATGAATATTCATAAACAACTTATACCAATAATTTTTAAAAATAAATTTCAGATATCACTGGTCGTGAAACTGGTTCAAATAAACAAACTGCATCAAAAAGTTGTGCTTTGTCTATTGTTCGACAATTATATCACCTTGGTGTTATTGAAGCATTTAGTGGAACTTTAAAAAAAAATAAAGAAGCAGAACAAATAAAACCATATCCAGTTAAAATTGCACCAGATTTGATAAATCAGATACATGATGTATTATCAAGTTTAGATATAAAACCAGTTCCAGTGCAGCGTGAAGATGAAGTGGTAGTGTATTCTTTTTTAATGTTAACATTTCTGAATTTACATTTTTTTTTTTTATTAAATATATCAAACTATCATTTTTTATATTGTAGATATGTAAAAAAGAAGAACCCTTTGTCTCTTTATTAACAAATCAAGTGTTAGATGATTTTATTTCATCTGCGCCTCAACCAGCTGGAGTAGTAAGTTGGTCTCCTCCACAACAAAATTGGAATCCATGGACAGGTTGTAATATTGATGAAGGACCATTAGCAGTAATATCTTTGGAACAATTGTCAAAAGAGTTATTACGTGAAGAACGAGAAAGATTGCAACAAGATGAGAGTCTTCAAAAAAGTATTAAGGACAGATCTCATTTACCAGTTTTTTCAATGAAGAATAAAATAATGAATGCTATCAATGAAAGTCCTATAGTTATTATTCGAGGAAATACTGGTTGTGGTAAAACAACTCAAGTGTGTCAGTTCATTTTAGACGATTACATTGCATCAGGTCAAGGTGCATTTTGTAATATTGCTATAACACAACCTAGAAGAATATCTGCTGTATCTGTAGCTGATCGAGTTGCTTCAGAAAGACACGAAAATTTAGGAATATCTATTGGATATTCCGTAAGATTTGAATCTTGTTTGCCGAGACCTTACGGTAGCATAATGTTTTGTACTGTTGGTGTTCTTCTAAGAAAATTAGAAGGTGGTTTGAGAGGTGTATCTCATGTTATTGTTGATGAAATTCATGAACGAGATGTTAATTCTGATTTTATCATGGTTGTACTTCGTGATATGATTCATATGTATCCTGATTTGCGAATTATTCTAATGTCTGCTACAATCGACACTACGTTATTCAGTAATTATTTTAATAATTGCCCAGTAATAGAAATACCTGGAAGATCGTTTCCAGTGCAAGAATATTTCTTAGAGGACTGTATACACTTAACAAAGTTTGTACCACCTTTCGATTCTAAGAAACGGAAAAATCGAGATTCAGATGATTTACCGACAGACGGAGAACCAGAAGAAAACTTGAATAAAGTTATTGATGGAAATTATTCTATACAAACGAAAAATGCCATGGCACAACTTTCTGAAAAAGAGATAAATTTTGAACTTATAGAAGTTCTATTAAAATACATTAAGGATCAAGATATTCCTGGTGCCATACTAATTTTTTTACCTGGTTGGAATTTAATATTTGCATTAATGAAATACTTACAACAACATCCTGTTTATGGAAGCTCAAGTTATGTAATTATACCATTGCATTCACAATTACCTAGGGAAGATCAACGTAGAGTTTTCGAACCTGTAATGTTAGGAGTAACAAAAATTATTTTGGCAACAAATATTGCTGAGACTTCAATCACAATTGATGATGTAGTTTATGTGATAGATTCTAGCAAAGCTAAAATGAAGCTTTTTACTTCTCACAATAACATGACGAATTATGCTACTGTTTGGGCTAGTAAAACAAACTTAGAACAAAGAAAAGGTAGAGCAGGTCGTGTCAGACCAGGGTTTTGTTTTCATTTATGCTCTAAAGCACGATACAATAAAATGGACGAACATATAACTCCAGAAATGTTTAGAACAGCGTTACATGAACTAGCATTAAGCATCAAATTATTAAGATTAGGGAGTATTGGAAAGTTCTTGTCAAAAGCAATTGAACCACCACCAATAGATGCTGTAATCGAAGCTGAAGTTGTATTACGCGGTACGTTTCTAATGATCATTATTTTATATAAATATTTATCACTTGTGTTTAAAACTGTCTTTTTTTAAATAATTACTTTATTTCAGAGATGAAGTGTTTGGATGAAAATAACGAACTAACACCTCTTGGAAAAATATTAGCTCGATTACCCATAGAACCACGTTTAGGCAAAATGATGATTCTAGGTTGCATATTTCGTGTTGGTGATGCACTTTCAACAATGGCTGCAAATAGTACAACATTTCCAGAAGTGTATAATATAGGCCCTGATGTAAGACGATTATCTGCAGAACAAAAATGGTTTGCTGGTGGAAGATATAGCGATCATGTAGCAATGTTACATGCTTTTCAAGCATGGGAAGAAGCTAGAGCTGATGGAGAATATGCACAACTAGCATTTTGTGATTCAAAAAATTTAAGCATGGCCACATTGAGAGTGACGTGGGAAGCTAAGGTAACTGTAAATTACTTTTTTTTTTAAATATACTATAGAACAACAGTGTGTTAACAATAGTTTTTATTTGTAGAATCAATTACAAGCACTTTTACAAAGTGCAGGATTTCCGGAAGAAACTCTTTGTCCTATACCGTTAAATTATCAAGCTGGTGCAGATGTTCGTCTTGACACAATTACGGCGTTATTATGTATGGGTCTTTACCCAAATGTTTGCTATCATAAAGAAAAGAGAAAGGTTCTTACTACTGAATCTAAAGCTGCATTGATTCATAAAACATCAGTCAATTGTAGTAATTTTGAGCAAAATTTTCCATTCCCATTTTTCGTATTTGGGGAGAAGGTGAGATTAGTTCCTTTTTTTTTTTTTTAAATGTAATAAATTTACATAATCTTAAGATAATATTAATTTATTTTTATTTACAGATTCGTACAAGAGCAGTATCTTGTAAACAAATGACTATGGTATCACCGATTCATTTATTATTATTTGGTTCTCGAAAGGTCGAATACGTTGATAAAGTAGTAAAACTGGATAACTGGATCAACTTAGATATGGATCCAGTTCATGCAGCGGCAATAGTTGCTTTACGACCTGCATTAGAAAGCCTAGTTGTAAAAGCTGCAAAAGAACCTGAAACTATTCTACAATTAAGTCCTAATGAACAAAAGGTACTATTTTATATATTAATATTTTATGCTGTACTACTTTTTTTCTTATTAAAAAATTTTGCTTCTATTTTGCTTTCTTTTTAGGTGTTAAACGTGATCAAGGCATTATGCGTAATGAATGCATGCCGTTATGAATTAGATCAGATTACAGATGGTAGCTTCTACTCACGAGGACCACGAAGGAGACAATCTGTTAATTTTTATTCGGAAAGTGGTATTCCCCCCAAATTAATGCGCGGAAGTAGTAATTATCGTGGAAGCAGTAGTGGATACTCAAGATATGATAATTATGGCGGATATAGAAGCGGTGGTAGTAGAGGATACGGAATGAATAATTCACGTGGAAGAGGTGGTGGAGGTTGGGGTGGTAGAGGAGGAGGAGGAGGAGGTGGAGCAGGTGGAGCAGGTGGTTACCGTGGTCGTTATTGATACGTAAATTTTATCTAATCTTTAGTATATACTAGTAAAATTTACTATAATGTGTATTCAATGTGTTTCACGTGAATGTATATTTGTTTTTATATTGTTCAAATCGAAATGTTGCTTTCTTCTTAATTAAAAATATTTATGTTATCCCATTAAATAACAGTACGAATAAAGTCTTGAAAAGCAATTTAAAAATTTGGTCATTTAAATGCATATTATCAATGTTCAGTAGTGTGTTTTAAAATAAGTATCGCAGCAATATATTGAATGTATGATTCATTGGAAATATTCATATATATTTAACACAAATAACGTACGATCAAGTTAAGAAAACATAGAACCGCGTATCGTTAGATTCTGTGGGAACAGAATGAATATATGGCCATCTAACGGACACGATGGAAATGGAAAAATAAGTTTCCATCTCTTGTGATTTCATAGGTTTATTTGTGAACACGTCAGGGGGCAACCATACGTTTGTAGTATTGGTCGGTATCGAATGAAAAAAAATGGCGAAGGTTCGCGTATAAAGACGATCGTCAACAGAGTTGACAGAAACTAATGAAATTGGCTAATGTCAAGTTTGACAACGTAATACATGAAAAATGTTCCCTCTAGTCCGCGCCGCCTCGGTGCGTTTCGTATGATCAAGTACAACGTTTTACACAAGTGTTCAATCAAGTGAGAAAACAACGGGAGAAAAAAGGAGAAGCAGGAGTCCAGTGGTTGCGAAACGTCACAGATCACAACACGGAACGGACCACTCCAAGGCAAGATGTTTCACTTCATTCACTCCGGGGAGCCCTTCGATACTTAAAAAGTAGTGATCATGGAAACGATCACGGACGACGGGATTCACCAGTCCTGACGTGAATTCGTGATGACCTGATTTAATCTTTTTGTTTTAAAAGTATCTGATCTTGAACTGTGCACCGTGCAAGGTTATGTGCAGTTATGCATCTGACATTTGGATCTCTTACGAACGTTCAAGAATTCCTTAGCCGTATTTGGCAATTAATGCGACATAAAATAACGATCAATCTTAAACCGTGTAAAAGAGTATGCGATTCATGTTTTTTTAAATATGCCTTGCTGTTTGAAACTTTTTTAAAAGAATCTCTCGATTACTACACGAAGTAAAAGTTGATGTACTAATTCTTAAAGAGTTGAGTGTAACGATCGTTTCTATATTTTGCATTAGTTGCCTTGTGGGAATTGTCGCTTATTCAAGTGCGTAATAAC
>CAJDYZ010012776.1:23045-35936 GCA_903986555.1 Heterotrigona itama
AAGCACCTTGGCAATATGCCTGGAAACTACTTTAATATATTACAATGGCATACTAGCGAAAAATTAGAAATATAAAATATGATTCGAAGGGAAAATTTGAACTACGATGTAAGAAAATAATTTAATAATATGTATTTATTTGAAATTTTTATATTTTTAGGTATAAAAAATGAGTCAAATAGAAATGGATCAAGAAACTGTGTATGGGACCCATGAGGATAGTCATGTGGTCATGTCAGAGAAAGTGCAATCTTTGGCTGGTAGTATTTATCAAGAGTTTGAAAAAATGATAGCACGTTATGATGAAGATGTGGTCAAAGATCTAATGCCTCTCCTAGTCAATGTCCTAGAATGTCTAGACATATCCTATACTGAGAACCAAGAACGTGAAGTTGAATTGGAATTATTAAGAGAAGACAACGAACAACTTGTTACACAATATGAAAGGGAAAAGCAATTAAGAAAAGCATCTGATCAGGTATAATTGAAATTTTGAGAATATAATATTTTTTAAGAGAAAGTAACTTTTATGAATTTTTTTTATTAGAAATTATTAGAACTTGAAGATGTAGCAGAAGATGAAAGAAAGGAACTTTTATCAAAAATTGATAGTTTGGAATCAATCGTACGAATGCTGGAACTGAAGACAAAAAATTCACATGATCACGGTACAATTGCTAATGGCTCTCTCAGTTCATCCCTTCACAGAACATCCCTCTACAGTAGAGTAGAAAGTTTTTTTGTTTTATTTTTATGTAGTTAAATAATGGTATAAACATGTATCTGGGATGTAAAATATTTGCATGTATACTTTAAAAAAATTTGTTTTATTATTAAGTGCTTTATTTATTGCTATAGGGTATTTAATATATGGTGGATGATTTATTTTTATGTTATATACAATATACCTAGTTTAAATGTATCTATGCCATTATTTCTCTAGCAATTAAAAATACGAAAAAGTTTTTTATATGAAAATTATTTGATAAGGAGATTTATATTAACATTTAATGAATTTATGTGAAAAATAAATAATTAAAATGTCATTTTCGCATAACATCTACATATATATTATACTATCTATATACAATTTTATACAAAAGTATATATAAAAAGAATTTTTTATAAAACTTTTCCTACGAATTTTTATGAAAAACTTTTTCGTATTTTTAATAGTTACAAAAATAATAAGGCGTATACATTTAAATTGGACACACTATGTGTTTCTATTAAACTCTGTAAAAGTGTGTTCTGTATTATACTCTAATCTTTGCAATTAAGTTATTACGACAAATGTGAGATATGATTTTCATATTTGTTTAGTTGTTCGTCTCGAAGAAAAGGAAGCTGAATTGAAACGTGAATATACCCGACTGCATGAAAGATACACGGAACTATTTAAAACGCATGTAGATTATATGGAAAGAACCAAGATGTTAGTTGGAAGTACAGAAAGATTAGAAAATTCATCTACTGGCCGTGGCCCATCACGATTACCTTCTCTTGGTTTGACTCATATGTCTCGAAGTTCTGGACCACTGAGCTATGGTTTTCAGAGCTTAGAGGCCAGCATAAATGCGGAAGAAATTCAACAAGAAGGAAGTCCACCAAGTGCTGTTGCTAATTTAAGAACTGAAATGTTGGACAGTAGCAGTGAAGCTGCTATTGAAACATCTGATAAAAGTCAATTAACAGATAAACCAGCACAAGCAAACAAAACAACTGCAATTTCTAGACGTATGTTGTTTCTTTTTTTGAAAATTTCAAAGTACTTTGTGATATGCTTATATTCTTCAATTTATATATAGATGAGAGTCCAGAAACTGAAATACCTCCTCCTTTGGTTACACCGACATCACCGACTATAGAAAAGTTAGCTACTACTCCTAGTGGAAGAAGTAGAACAGAAAGAGAGCAACGAAGTGGTAACACATTATACCAAGAACTCAGTTTTCAAGATGCTGATGCATTGGGTGAGATGGATGAAGGAGCAGATATTACTGGTAATTGTTTAATATTTTGATGTACTTGTTTGAGTTTTATAACTAATATTGTCCTTGTCCTTAAAATCTTAGGAAGTTGGGTTCATCCCGGGGAATATGCCTCGTCGGGTATGTCTCATGAAATAACATCATGATATATCATTCATTAATCCTTTGAGTTCTCAAATTCATTTTTTTATACAAAAGAAAAAAATATTATAATGAATATAATCATTGAAGAATCGAACAGTACAATATTCGTTTTGTATTAATCATGCATGTTTCATATATACTAATGTTGACAAAATTAATGTCTAAATAAAATCGCATGTTAAATCACATATATGACAACGCGCAAATTAGAACTCTGAGGATTAATATTAACATTAAATTATTTAAGAATTAAAAGTTTTCTATTTGAATAATATGATTTTATATTTCATTGCTTACCTCCTTACTTCTGTTGGCTCTGGTCATATTTTGACTAATATTCGCATGATGTAATAACCTCCTATGCAGTCAATGACAACTTCTTTGGTAAGATACTGATATATTGCTAGTAATGAATTTTGTTGAATTTAATGATATATTGCTAGTATTTATGTTTTATTAAATTACTTATAAAAAATAATATTTTATTAGGAATGGGAAAGGAAGTGGAGAATCTTATTATGGAAAATAATGAACTGTTAGCTACAAAGTGAGTACTTCATTTATATTTTATAACAATATCTATATTTACAATATTTTATACATTATTTTTCAGAAATGCGCTCAACATTGTTAAAGATGATTTAATCGTGAAAGTAGATGAACTCACAAGGTAAAATGTCGTTTTTGAAATAATATTACAAATAAAAATTATTTTGTGATATGCAAATATAAATGTAAATAAATATGTTTAGCGAACAAGAAATATTACGCGAAGAAGTTCGAAGTTTGCAACAAGCTAGAGAACGCTTACGGCAAAAAGTCGCTGCCCTTGAAGAAGAACTGAAAAAAGTTAAAGAAGAGGCCGAGGCAGCAGCAAAAGCAGCCAAGAGTGACGACGAAGAGGATGTATCATTAGCACAACGAAAGAGGTTCACTAGAGTTGAAATGGCTAGGGTGCTTATGGAGAGAAATCAGTATAAGGAACGTTTCATGGAACTTCAAGAAGCGGTTAGATGGACAGAAATGATAAGAGCAACAAAGACTGATCCTTCTAGTATATCGAGTGGAAAAGTATCGATGTGGAAGTTGTTAGTATCATTTCATATAGAAAGAAAGTGAAACATTGAATTTGATAATAATTTACTGTTTTTTCTTTCGTTTTGTTTGCAGATTTAGCAATCTCTTCACGGGACCTGCGAATCGAGGAGCCTTAGTTCGTGGACCACACACATTACCTCATATGAGGTATAGCGCACCAACCAACCAAGTTGTCCCAGCACCACCTTTGGATACCATGCGTAGACGTACGTTGAAAGGTCGCCATGAGTTTTTCGACCAGGGAGACACCATGTGAGAAATAAATCAAATTCTTAGATATTATGACAATTTGATTTTGAAGTCTGCCAAATTATTCTCTATCTTGTAGAGACTTATTTCTTTATTATCACGCTTTCTCTAATTACAGTTTTAACATCTGTGATTGTTTTTACAACGAAAATTTTTACAAATATGCACAGTCATTACATAAACATTATGTGTAAAGTTTATTTTAACGTTTTTAACAAACTACTGCAACAATAAGAGATATTTCCTCTTGGTGGAATAGAGTTTTGATATCTTGATTTTTAATTTCTTTTTTTTTGAATCGACATCATCTTTCCAGATTAGAGTCTTCTTTGGTCAGTTGGGATCCATAATCTTTTGTCTCGAGTCTCAATTACTCTTGATCGTTCTTAAGAAATGTGAGTCATTTCTAAATAATTTGTTGCCTGAGCAATTTGCAAATGTGATGGTTTTTTAACAATTGTCGACATTACGATTTTCATCTTACTTGTCATTTTTATGAAACAATTATGGGTATATATTTTATACGCAATATTATATGTGCAGTATAAAATATTAAAAGACTGAGGATTATGATCCATTTTACACAAATCCTTTTTTGACAATCTTATTCTTACTAATACCTCTATCTATTCTCGTTATATTAATAAAATTTTAAATGATCGTCTAAACGGAACATTGCTTATATACTTATTATATAAATCAATTTATCATTTACTATTTCAGAATAGTAAATTATCAAAGTAAATTATCTGTTATCATTGCAAAGTCATGTTTGAAAAATAATAGTTTTGTAAATAAAAGTTTGTACATTTCTAAAAGAAAATAATATATGATCACTATTGATCACAATAAATAAATGAAATTTTGACTATGTTATAAACTTGGCTTTTATTTCACTCTTGCTCTGCGCTTTGATTTTTCGTTCGGGTTTCGTCCTTGCCTTTCCTTCATGGCGTTGTCAAGAGATACCTGGTTATTCTGGTTTTCGGTGGGGTGCTTATTGGCCAGCAGGTAAATCTGTTCTGCTCTATGTCTAACATTTCGTTTCTAATCGTGGATATCTATAAATGTTATTGTACAAATAACAAATAACGAACCTGAAAATTGTTATACAAGATGATGAAAACAATAATTGGATTAAAACTTCATTCAAATTGAAGAAAGTGTTCTGTGATCAAGAAAATCTTCATAGGAATATATGGTTGAACAAACAGCAGCATTCAGTAAATCTACTAACTTTATGGTTTAAAATTCTACCTTAATCATGTATATTTTAAAAGTAATTTAATAACTAACCTACTATCGATATATTTTTACAGATCTTCCGAGAAACTAGTGGCGAGACGTGCAAATGAACGAAGAGAGCAGTATCGTCAAGTTCGTGCACATGTTAGGAAAGAGGATGGACGATTGCATGCATATGGCTGGAGTTTACCAGGGAAACCAAGTGCTCCAGTTAGACAACCTGTTCCAGTGCCAGTTTATTGCAGACCTTTACAAGAATCTGAACCTGGCATGAAGGTGCATTTGTTTGTTATTAATATATAATATTTATACGTGACTAAACTGTCAAATGCATAGTTATTACCATAATTTTTCTTTTTTGTTTCTCATTATTTAGATATGGTGTGGTGCTGGTGTAAATCTAAATGGTGGTAAAACGCGAGATGGTGGTTGTATGGTTGGAGGGAGTGTATTTTATGCTGCTGAAGCTCAAGAAGTAAATACGAATACAAAAGCTGAAGCGGAAGATGCTATCGAGCATTTGGATAAGGAGCTTCAAGAGAATGAAAATCAGAGGGTTGAGGCAGAACAGTTAGAACAGCATCTTAGTTCGTTAGTATGGATATGTACATCGACTCAAAAGATGTCAAAAGTTACTGTGATAGATGCTAACAATCCAGCCGATATTTTGGAAGTCTTTAGCGTTTGTCAAGGACATTTACTTTGCATTGCAAGTGTACCTGGAGCCAAAGAGAGTGATTACGCTCAAGCTATGAATGAAGATCCAATTCGAACTGCCAATGGAATAAATGAGAACGATAACCATGAAGTAAATGCGACTTCAAACATTGAACATAATACTCCAGCATTGTCGGAAAAGAATAAAAGTGAATCTGAGAATGTATCGGAAGAACAAAATAATGAAAATGTTAAAAAGTTAGATGATGGTAATCAAAGTATCACTACTGAGACACAAAGTTTGGAAAGTGTAGATAGTGAGACGACGAATTTAGGGAAAGTACATTTCATAAAAGCTAATGCAGAGGGATCAAACTTACGATTGGACGAGAAAGAAGAAACAATCGAGCAGAAAGAAAATAAAATCGAGGAAGATACACCTATAGAAAAGATGTCTTCAATACAACCAACAATGTGGCTTGGAGCTCAAAATGGTGCGGTATTTGTTCATTCAGCTGTTGCTAAATGGTCAGTTTGTTTGCATTCTGTCAAACTGAAGGATGCTGCACTGGCTATCGTGTATGTAGTTTTTACTACACATTAAATCAATATTGTATTTTAATTCATAATCGATATGTGATATATATGATATATTTTTTTCTAGACATGTACAAGGACGAGTTCTTGTTGCTCTTGCCGATGGAACTGTTGCACTGTTTCGAAGAGGTCCAGACGGGCAATGGGATCTATCTCAGTATCATGTGATTACATTGGGTAGTCCACAACACTCAATCAGGTGCATGACGGCTGTTAGTGGTAAAACTGTATGGTGCGGATATAGAAATAAAATTCATGTAATAGATCCAGTCTCAATGATTGTTGAGGTATACTTTAATTATAATATATTTCAGTATGTAATAAACTATATAACGACATATTAAAAATATCTTTATAAATTTTCAGTGCACTGTCGATGCTCATCCACGACGGGAGTCGCAAGTGAGACAATTAGCTTGGTTGGGTGAAGGAGTGTGGGTCAGCATTAGATTAGATTCAACACTAAGACTCTATCATGCTCATACTTACCAACATCTTCAGGATGTTGATATTGAACCTTACGTTAGCAAAATGCTTGGGACCGGGAAACTTGGTTTCTCATTTGTAAGAATCACTGCGTTACTCATTTCCTCCAACAGGCTATGGATTGGCACAGGAAACGGAGTAATAATCTCTGTTCCTTTATCTGAAAGTAAGTTTGAAAAATCAATAATATTTTGTCGAAGTTGATAAACGCTTGTTTACAAATGAATAATTTATGTAAAACAGGTGCTGGTGGTTCAATGGCGGTGTCCAGAGTTCAAGCAGGAAATGCTAAAGGTGACGCGCCGGGTGTTGGCGTTAGAATTTTCGCCTCAGAACGTGGTGTTACGCCCGGCAGTTTTATACCTTATTGTAGTATGGCTCATGCTCAACTTAGCTTTCATGGACATAGGGATGCTGTGAAAATGTTCGTTGCAGTGCCTGGTATGTTCATTTACATAATTACTCGATATATTGGGCATTTATCATAATTCTTAAAGATAAATCTAATACTTATAAAATTTGTTGACTTAATATTGAAGGTCATGGCGGTCAAAGTGCAGTGTCAGACGGTTCTGAACCAGCTATGCTTGTTCTTTCTGGTGGCGAAGGCTATATAGATTTCAGAGTTGGTAAGTAATTATATTATTAATTTTTTTATTGTAGTTTTATTGTATTATTCGATCAAAGCCTTTACAAGGCATGAAAAGTTAAATTCATAATTTAATACTATGATTAGTACATGAAACATATTGTTCAATTTAATCCTTCATCTATTGTCATACTGAAAAAAAAAATTGTTATCAAGATGTTGTTTTATACAATTGTAACACTTACAGCAGATGAGGCGGAAGACGAGAGTGACGTGGCGACTCATCTGATTGTATGGCAGTTGGTCAGGTATGCCCCCAGAGAAAAATGAAAAACAATTGATGGGTCTTTATTTCGATTTATACGTTATCCGTTTGTACGATTTAATGGATAGATTGTCTTTGTTATTGATAAACAAAACCTATACTAACTAACGGTGTAATGAAATTCCAAACTAACAATTTTGCTAGTAGTTAGATACATCTCTAACCATTAAAATAATTTATTCTCGTTTCTCTTTAAAAATATCGGGATTAAGATATACACGTGTTTTTTGTATTGTTGTATGCTCTCATAATTATTGCTCTATGTTAGAACATAAGAACAATATAAAGATATTTGCTTCTATATAGCACAAACTATTGTTATAATAATTTTCATTAATACAAAAAAAAAAACTGTGTCTGCACCTTTGTTTCTCAAGCAATTGTACGTCATACAATTGTTCCGCTTCTTTCATTCTCTGGGGGTTGGGCATCTCCAGCTGACATGCATCATATTGTATAAAAGACAAATGAAAATCGCACTTCTTATCTACTTTTACTGCGCATTTTTATTCAATTAACAACATTCAGTAATTGTAAATTATTTTATGTAGGTGATGGAGAAGACACAGAAGAGACTATGGAACGATCTAACAGTGCTGTCGCTGCGAATGCCGAAGAACACGGAGAACAAAGTCATTTAATTGTATGGCAAGTGCAATGTCCTTTACCAGTGCCAATGAATGGCTAGCCTAGAAATTCTGAAAGCATGTTGATCCCAGTGTATGATTCAGCTTGAATTTCTACACGTAAATCGAGGCGTTTAAACGGTTCTCGTGAAATTGATAAATTAGACCTATCTTTTGGTCGAGCGAATGCCGCATCTATTTAATTATACTTATATAACGATTGTAGCGAAATATGCAAACGATTCTACTACGAATATGCATAACAGTGAAAGAAAAGGAGATATTGTGCAATTCTGAGGATATTAGAGATAATTTTCAATATTTCATTATGGGTGATAATTTCTAAACGAGGGGGCTTCATTTCTTTTAGGGTATCACGTTAAGCAGCATTGACAAGAGATTAACTTCTTAGATATGGGATATCTAGCGCGGAATTTTTAAAAATTGAAAGATAATTAGAATCTCTTAACGGAATGCTTATAACCCTTTTAGCTATTAACTTTAAAAACGTCCTCTAAAAGTAATTTATTGAAATATTAATTCGACGTTGCGCGTCGATAATGTAATTTATAACGGAACTTCTTTTCTTTTGACGATCATGCATGTCTTCTTTGTGCGTTCGTTGAACGAAGCACGTACCTAAGAATTAAGTACATTCGTACATAGCATGTTTTGAAAGAAAAACGTCTTGAAGTCAGTGTTGATCGAGGAATGTTGAAGCTATAAGTATTACATTTCCGCCAATATATGTGATAACCGATAAAGGTATGGGATAATCAGTCTCAAAGCTGCCGTGACATTTGCTGTAATAAAAATCAAGATTCATGGAAGTTAAATAACAATCATTGTACAATGTTCATTTGCAGGGATGAGAGGTGCAACCGGTTCAAGTAATACGTATTTAAACATAATCTATTGTACATTGTTTCTGTTAGAGAATATATTATTTTCCAAACTTGACCGGTTTGATTCGCGTAAAAAAAAAATATATATATATATATCTATATATATACATACATGGAATATAATATATTTTTTATGTTCTGCTATCTTCAAATATCACCGCGTTCGGTCACGCCTATTTTTTTCTTCGGATCTTATTAAAACATGATCTTTGAAGAACATTTCAATGAATTTGTGTACATAAACTATTGCGAGACATTTGTATAGTGTTTTACGTAGCGTGTAATTTAAGTTTTCGTCGACGAACGAGATAGACGCAAATCTGATACACCCATACGGACAAACATACATGTGAAATTATATGTTTAATCTCTCATTGGTCGCTGCAACTTTATTTTGCCGGCAACATTACACCCTTCTTATACCGTTACCAAAGACGAGGAATGATTTTATTGTATTCTATTTGTACGATTTCTAGCGAAAGATGGTTTAAAAGTTTGCGTGTTTTAACCGAGCTGTGTAGCAACCCGAAGTATAGTACAACAGCCACGTTGCATTTGGGACTTGGAAGAAAGTCGCCAACGATATTATTCGGGCTTGCGAGAATTTTTGTAAATTCCTGTGTTGTAAGCGGCGAACAGTGAAATTCAGGATGTGTACGATGTATAAGGGCTGCGCATTATTGTGTGTGAGCTCGCTTTCGATGTCGAGCTCGGAACTGTACCTGGCTCTGATGAAGCTGCAATGGCGTTAATAAAGAAAATTGCGAAACAACACGTCTCGATTTGCCCCTCTCAGCACAAGGCCTTTTGTTATATTAATCACAGAATTGTTCTTTGTTACAGTTTCTACAAGCTTTGAGTTTTTGAATTTGTCGGGGACAAGGGTCCCTGTGATTCTAAAAAATATCTGGTTATTTGGTAAATTATCCTTCAATAGCAATTGAAGATTTATCTATATGTATTTAAATGTTTTACATGTCCTTTTTTTAGATTAAAAATCAAGGCAAGGAAATTTCGAAGTATCGAATTGAAGCAAACAAGAGTGTAAGCAAGAAAACTTTACACATTCTCTGACAAAGAATTTTTCTTGATTTGATTGATCTTGAAATCTGATGAGATTAGAAAGAAAGTGCCATTATTAATTGTAAGTTCAAGTAGTATTTTTTTCGAGTAATCACGCTAATTTATAGAGACAACGATTGATTGTTTTCCGCATGAATACAATGACTGTTTATACGGGGCGAAGTTAGAGTATGGTTTGCTAACTTCATTTGCGTTGCCGTCCGAATTCCAGCCAGCGACCTGAAACTTTATATGCATGAAGTTTAGTAATAAATGGTCCCTGTAAAGTTCTCCTAGTCCTCGACGATACTGACTGCAGACAACGAGACTAGGTTAGCAAAGCAGTTACGGAGGAAACGACTTATTCAAATCCATGTTCGTGGAACAAAGGTATGATAAAGAAAGTACTCACACCATGTTACATGTTATTACACGTCACAATGCTATATCTAGATGTTGTATTACCACGTGTAATGTGTTCACGATAGATATCGTCTTCGACAGAGTTGGGCAAAAAATTAATCAAAACAATTAAATTAATTAATTGACGATTATATTTTCCACTAATCTTTAATTGTATATAATTTCCAACTTTAGTTGTGAATCGAAACTAAAGATTAAATTCCTACTTTAATTAAATTTCTACGTTAATTGCCTTTTAATTGTTCATTGCGTTAACAATAGTTAACGATTAAGTTTCTCTCAAACTTAATCATCAGTTGGATGTATCATCGAATTGCTGAAGTTCTTTTTGTAATCTTTTTGGAAATCGTATTTTCTATAATTGATTAAATTGCCCATTTTTCGACGATTAATTTCCTTTAAACAACGATTTTATTTATAAATTAAATTAATTGCCAATTTCTAAATTATTAATCGTAAACATTAACCATTTCAATCAAACTAAATATGGTCAATTAATGGCCAACTTTGATTTTCGAATATGTCACGTTAATCCAAAATCATTATTATCGTCGTGGTACATCATTTTTTATATTTTATTGATTAATATCGATAAATAAATAATTAATTGACTGAAGAACAAAAGCGATCTTGACACTGGTGACAAAAATGCTACGCGTTTAAATATTATTAAATATTTATTAACGCGAACGATTTTGAAAAATATGTAAGTTTTAAAAACGGATGAGTAAATTCTTTCGAATAATGAATCACAATATTTTAGTTCAATTTGTCGATTATGTTTTTAAGTTGGCTATTTTTAATGAATTATTCGACCGATGTTTGCTAACTCATTGTGTCCAAGTATTTTTTAATATGCATAAGATTTTAATTAAGAGTATTATCGTACAGTTTGCTATCACTGAGTTTTCTCAGCAAACTTTTTAAAACTCTAATCTTATTTTTCCAGCTTTTCAAGTATTATCGTGTTATTGTCATATTTGTTTTCCATCAATGATTTTGCAATCCAATGCGACATCTGTGCAACTTTTGAAACATAGATGAAATAGTTGCCTCTAAATAGTATTTTTTTTTTTATTAATTCAAACATTTTTTTACGATTCACATCGATATAAATATAAACAACAAATTGCAACTGGATCATTGGTTAACAAATGCAAATTCTGAATCACAAATATACACATGTACAAGTTGGATATTTTACTTTCAACAGAAAATCGTTTTCTACGATAGAATTTCGGACGTGAACGCGATGCAAAAAATAAAAAGTATATTTGCCTCGAGCATATTGACCTCGATTTTCAGTCAGTATTGAAATCAAGGTTTTGATTTCATATTCGTAACAATTCTTTCCTTGGTTTCCTATTGTTTTTACAAAAGTTTCCATTGTCGTGACTCACCTGTCTAATTTTTATGCAATTATACTAATTACGGGTTTGGAAATAAAAGAAGAACATTAGACTTCAAAGGACAAGCAAAAAGCATTTCCTTCGTTCTTTATTATACTTTTTAAAATAATTTTCGTCAAATTAGCTCGAAACAAACAAATTATTCGAGTAATCGTTGATACTCGTAGTCGTGATTTTTATAAAATTTTTGTATTGTAATATTATTATTTACGATATTATTATCGTTTGAATGAACAATAATACTGGAGTTGGAAATTAATTTGAATCTTTGGGTATTATAAATTAATTAAATTATAATAATAAATTTAGTAAAAATCGCGATTATTTTTGTGGAAAATCGCCAGTACATGGACATTGAAAGTATTTACGTGAATTCATATTCGAAGGAATAGAATAGAACAAAAAACATTCTAAGAACAAAATCTAAACAAATACTTATCTTTCACGTATTAGATATTATAATTAAATCTTAGCTATTTTATAGAATTTTACACGTGAATTCTGTACTTTTGTACTTTTAAATTTTCCATAAGTGCATAAATATCTTCAGGCTAGTTATCTGTATATAATATATAACTATTATATTATTGTTTCTTATACCAAGAAATTATTTGCTAATAGAATCAAGAAGATAAGTGAGCTTTTTAAGATTAAAGTAATGGAAATCAACATGTTTTCTTCTTTCTTTTTTCTACATAGTAACTTGCATTTTTTCTTATTTTACGTAAGATAGTTTAGTTAGCTTTTTGATTAAACCTTAAGCAACTTGGTAAAACCAAACCTTTTCTTTTCTTCAAGAATGAAATTTCTAATCTATTTTATAGAATTAAATTTAAGCATTTGTTTATAGTTTTTGATTTACTTGAAAAAGAAAATTATTTTTACTGCAAATATTTTTGCGTGAAAAAAAAAAAAGAATTGAAATTGTAGATAGTAGGTCTCGAATATACTAGAACTTTGAATTTTTAACGACGAAGCAAATTTTAAAACGCAAAAGAGACTTTATAATTTCTATGTCGATAGCGATAATCTCTATTTCTGTTTTTTTTTTTTTTTTTTTTTTTTTTTTTTTTTTTTTTTTTTTT
>CAJDYZ010012808.1:3268-14076 GCA_903986555.1 Heterotrigona itama
AGAATTTTTAATATTAAAAATTTACATACCTTTAAATCAGATACTAAACATGCATCCAATTTTTTTTCTCGATGTGCACAAAAATCTTTATATACTGACGCTTTAACATCATTTAACATATTACTGCAGTAATAAATAAAATGATATATAGTAAAATATATAGTAAAATGCACATTTTCATTTACGTTTGTGTGATTTGAATTCCATTACAAACCTTGGTTCGCCCTCCCGTTTTTCCTCTTCTCTGCCCCAGACTTTCAAAAAATAAAGTAGCAGGTAACCTATCCTTGGTTGAACGTTCTGTATTTCTGCAAGTACCCGAGCTAAAAGTTTCCGCCTATTGTCCTCTTCTTTACACAACTGAAACTGATTTCGAAACATTACAAACAACGGTGTGCTTATACTATCAGTCAAGGCTTCTTCATTCAAATTTTCTGTTGGAAATATTTGGGATGTAATTTGTGAGGATAAGATAGTTGATATGCAAGAAGCTAATGCTGGTATAGTTTCTGCATCTATTTCATCTTCTATAACCATTTGTACTATCCTTTCCATCGTTTGACACCTCACTTCATTGTCTGTTTCACTGTGTAAACTTTCTACAGCAGTCCTTAACTCCTCTGGTTCTAAAATTAAATTTAACTGAGATGTAATATCTTCTTTCTTCACTACACAATTTGCATTCTTCTGTTCGTTTTTCAACTTCACATTTGCCAATGGAACATCTTCTTCATCTTCCTCTTCTACTTTAGTCACTATCCTATAAATAGTTAAATATTCTTTAATATAATTATATTTTTAAGGGAAATATATTTAAAATACTATACATACTATACAATACTGAACAAAAGGTATAAATGTAAATCAGAATTAACCTCAATGGCATGTCCTCTTCTTCATCACTAAAAGCTGGTTCTGGGTCTTGATTTACATGATTATTTTCAACTAGTGTATTTGCAGCATTTTCCAGTGTAGCCCCTGGTGTAAGATCCTTATTAAGTTCCTCCATTTTACCTGAATATACAGGAACCTTATTTCCTGCTTAAAAACATCATGCAAAAACCAAAGTTAGTAAGCAATGAATGTGCTATAAGCTCGAAGGAAAGGTGGACAATAAAATTTATTAAAAGAAAAGACAAGAAAGTGAGTTCTAAATGATATTTAAAAGAGAATTTTCTGTTAAAACCACGATACATAAATCAAAATTAATATATAAATATTTTTCTATGCTCAATATGTACATTTCAATATCTATATTCACGTACTATATTCACATATTTTTAAAACTTTAAATATGTACATGATATGAAAAATAGCATGAATTTTATGATGCGATGAATACTTAAAAATTTATACATGTGCGATAGTAAGCTTTTTTTAGTGCTTTGATTTCGAATGATCTATATAAACTAAACATGCAATATAATGTAATAATTTTACCAGGATCTGCATTAGGCGGTAAACAGAATTCTTTGAACGTTTCTCTTATTTTGCTTCTTAATTCACGATCTAACTTGGGACTATCGAACAATGGATAAAGACTTGGCAAAACCCGCTTCTCCAAAATTTGTCTCAATGATGAGAAGATTCCATTCCGTACTTTTTCGGTTAAAGGTGGATAGAAATTTGGTATTATCTTGAAACAAAAATTACATTTCAATAATTTTAAGACTATAATAAGTTGTTAAGATTTATATAATTACTTACCCTGCATAAAAAATCTAACAATGTGGCAGTGACTGGTGGATGGGATCTCATGGAATTGTGCATGACAAGAATTGCAGGTTCAATGTTCATTATATTATCTTTTTCAGGTTCAAAAAACAACCAGTCATAAAATAAAGCCAGTTTAGCATTGCTTGCAGCCACAGTTGATGTGCAAGTCGTAAATAACCATCCTATTACTGCCCATCGCGGTATAATATCTGAACACAATAATTCATTTGTTGGATGAATAACACCAACAATGAATCGTATAAGATCACATCTTAAAGATTGTGATTCTGGGGTAGCCAGGTACTGCCTTTGAAACCAATCTTGATACCGTTTATGATTACCAAAACGGACTTGACTGGTTAAAAATACTAATTTTCTTTCCATATCTGGTGTAAGCCTGGATTGTAGAAACCTTCTAGAAGTCCTAGTCTGTAAAAGTTGAAGGACACCATTGAAATTTGGACAAAGAGACTTTGGATTCAGAAGCATGTCCTTCCAAAGTGCCTCAAATTCAGTTATACGTGCAACATTTTGTAACAAGCGTACCAAATCCCTGCAAACATTAATTATTTTGTTTATTACATCATGTGTTGTACTACAAATACACAAATGAAAAAGATCTCATATTATTTACCTTCCAATAACTAAACAATCAACCATACGTTCTCTTATTAAAGAAACAGTAAAAGTAACTTCTTTTTGACGTAAGCCAGACAAATGAGGTGCATTGTGATCTTCTATTAATCGTAAATAGGTATAAACAATGGATGCTACTAGAAAAGGAAATTTGTCCAGCCAAGGTCGATTTTCTTGAAAAATGTCTAAAAGTGCATCAACTAAAAACAAATTTCGTGGTGAAATATCACCACCAGCTGCATGCCTCAATAGACTTAAACAAAGGTTATCCACACTAGCTACACTGGTTCTTATCATCTCTCTCAATAACCATAATAACTGACTTCTAGTCACATCATTCAATCGTAGGTATCTTTCAAGTACTAATTGATTAAGATGTCCTAACACAATTGCAAGACCATCCCGTGTAATTAATGTCAAGTCCCTGTAACTTTTTGCAGCATTTTGAGGATCTGTCAAAATGACTACCAACAATCCTAATGAAACTTCTTCGTGTGTTTTGTCCTTGCACACAGCATTGTTTAACGTATCATGGGCTTCCTTTTCAGAGAGTCCTGTAGTTAGATTTTGTAGTACTGTATAACATCTTTCAAATTTCTGAAAAAAAAGAAGTTCTATAATATCCTACCATAATAAAACATCTTCTAAATATAGCGCAGGATAGACGTGAAAAGATACAAAAAGTGTAACCTATTTGAAGTTTGTACTTCATATCAACAAATTATGAAATTAAGAACATCTTGATATTATTAATAGTAGCAATTAATAATGTTAAATTTGATAACACGTATCATTGATTGCATCATTCTTATTGGACTCTTCTTATTGGTTGAATGTTGTCGAGTAATTAAGCGAATTATTATGCAAATGATTCAAATATTGCCGCGAAGACGCGTGGTTCGACGTGTGGCGCCGCACGGTCAGCGACGTGCGCGACCGTCGCAACAATGGCGGAACCCCTAGTACTCGATACGTATCCAGTGACTATTTGAAATATTTATGTTACCTCTTCCAAGTCGTCCTTATTCTCTATGCAACTCGTGCTGAGTAGCCGGGACGCGGGAGTTTTCGTTTGTTCCATAGCTGCTGACTGGCCCACGGCCGTCCCGTGAACGTTATTCCAGGCCCTGTCGAGCCCTCAGCCCTCAGCCCTGTGCCCCTGGCCGCTTGTGCTCGCCTCCGTGCATCGTGATCGTCTCACTGCCTGTTCGCTCTCTATCTTTCTCTCTCTCTCTCTCTCACCTTCCCCACTCTTCGTGTCTCGCGCGGTCTCTTCACTCTGTTTATTCCTTACCACGGACCTCCCCGACTCCCTGAACCGTTCCGATGCGATTGCGCATTGATACATGCGTCTCGTCGCTTCTCGGCCTCGCTTCGTGACGTGATCGCTCCCCACCACTATAGCCAATCACCGGCCTGACCAATCGTGACCCAACAACCCGTACACACTGATGGACATTGGTGGGGATACCGTAGAAAAGTAGTGCGGCCAGCAGGAACGTATTTATTAAAGGTGCGCGTCCAGAGGACGGTCACCTCAAAGTGTCTCTGAACCTTCAGTGTACTCGCTGTGCCAAACTTCGTGCAAAAGGGTTTAGTCTTCCCGCGTTCAAACGGTTCGTTTCAGGTGTCACATGATCGTGTATTGATTTTTTTTTTTTCTTGTATAGACTATAGAACTGTACGTACGCACATATTCATACGTATTACAAATAATTCGTTATGCGAAAACACACTGATGTTTATTGTTATTGGAATAGATGTAACATTAATATGCACGTGCATATATTATAGTTGTTTCAGTAGTATTACAATTGTGTAAAAAGATTCTCTGTTCTTTAGATCATTAAATTACGAAGTACAAAAATTAATGTAGCAAACTGTTGCATACATTTGAAAGTTTCAGTTCAGCAATGAGAAAGATTTATGATAAAAAAAAATACATATTTGCATGTGCGATTGTCGCAATAGCTAATTATAGAAAGAAGTTGAATAAATTAACATATCATTAAAATAAAACGAATAATAAATTTGTAAGAAGTAAGGATGCTACCAAGAAGAGGTCATTGGCATCTAAGACTTCAAATTACGTTGAACTTTACAAAAATAACTTGATCATTGTTGTAAGGTCCGAAACCATTAAAAATTACATTTTGCGAATAATATCGTGCATGATCATTTTTTTACAAATATGTATATTTTAAGAAATAAGCATAACATAGGACGGATGAAAATTGTTCAGATCGGGGCATTTAAATCTACCATTTACTTTGTTGCGTAGATACGTCCCTACGGCCTGTAACTACGCATGCGCGTATCCGTACGCACGGAAAGGCTACTCGACTAATCGCATTGGATTCCCCGGCCACGCTTCCCGCTCTTCGTTTATTCGTGTTACTTAGTGAACGTCTTTACGTTCTGTTCCGAATTCCTGTCATTTTGTGGTTACTCGAACGTCACGCGATAGCTTTGGATTTTGCGCATTAGTTACAAACGTACACATTAAAAACATCCTGCTGGGTGTATAAAATTTCTGCGCATCGGTACGTTCGTGCAACGTCAACCTAACCCCAATAAGTGCAGGAATCGCGAACCTGACATTCCGTTACGATGTATAAGGCTTTCCTTCAGGTATCCGTGGTGCGAAAACAACCCCGTTTTCCTTTCTCTTTCTTGTTCTAATATACACTGCATACTCATTTTCATCTCCTATTACACGATTGTAATAATTTTTCGTTAATTGGTTATGATTCAATTTCGTATAGATGTTGAAACTCTCTGTTGCTTTGATTGCATAAATATTAATAAATAAATAGGATCAGAAAACAGCTACAATATTTTTTTACTGTTTCAACTTAGTATTTGAACGATATATTTTGATTCGTTAATAAATAGTAGTAAAAGGTAATTAGAATTGCAACTACTAATGTATGGAATGTTTAAACGTCTTTCCGTTCAATACTAAAATGATTGTAGGAGCGAAAATTTCGTTAAACAAAAAATATATTGTTATATCTTGGTTTAATTCGTTATAGTCGTGCGTATAATTCAAATATATTACTTTCGTATCTCGTATTTTATAATATTTCGTTTGTAATACAGACATAAAAATAAATAGGGGAAAAAAAAGACGCATATCGTCAGTTTTTTTTGGTCATAAAAATGTTCATATTTTTTATATCATTTAATCACCGTGATGCGTACCCTTCGAAGGTTCTGAGAGAAATAGCCCTGCTTCAACGTTTTACAATGCTTACCTACTTGTAAACGTCAATGAACGCATGCGCAAAAGAGAATACCGTGAATAGTCTCTCATCAGGATCGTATATAAAATGGAGACACAAGAGAAACATATCCAAAAATATAATAAAAAATAATTTATATGAATTTCATATTGGTAAAATTTCCCCTTTATCAAGACTAATTTGTTCAAATAGTTTTATTGTTCCACATAAAGAGTCGAGAATATATTAAACGTTTTAAGAAATGAAAGAATGTTATTCTATAACAGGCTTATTGATTTTTTAATATTCTATAAAAACCTATTCCTTGGTAGATTAATATTATTTTTTTAAAAAAAAATTATAATTTATCTTACCGTTATACTCGGTTGATCTATCTCATTAACTTTCTGGCGCTATCTTTCTGGATCTATCGCGCCGTTATATTACTTTTTATAATCATGTATAAGCATGTACAAATTTGATATTTATTGAAAAAGATGTATGCTAATAATTTTGGTATATAATATTCTACAATTCATTCAAAAGTTTTATATTAACAGAAATATCATACATATTCATAGTTGGAAAATTTGAAATCGTAAATAATTAGAAAGAGTATGTACTTATTGTTAGTATGTAACAGCTTGTACATTTGAATTTACACTTAACGAGCTCTTAGTGATCTACGGATAACTAAGTCTCGAGCACCTGGCGCACAGCCAATGCGGTTGAGAAAAAAAACGTGTTATCACTAACATCTTTCATTAAGACAAATACATAGCATGTACCCCTTTGTATTTCAATTTGTATAATTTAAATGTATTACAACTTTATTTGAAGAATTCATACAAATAATTTTTGTACAATATTGTTAAATATATATACAATATACTTATTATATTTGATATAAAAACTTTGTTTTTTTATATTCTCTTTCAATCTTGTCAACAATTTTATAAGTTTATACGGAAATGTATTCTCATGTATATAAAATTTATATAATTGAATAATGTATATTGTTAATAATTAATTTAGAAGAGATTTAACATGCATTTACTAGGATATTGATTCGTTACATTTGAATTAATATGATAATTCAGTTACATAAACGAATTATAAATGCAAGAGTTTAATATAATGTTTGCCGTACTGAATACGATATATGTGTTGCGATTAAGTAAAATATGTTCATTAATATGTAATTTTTAATTACATATCTTTATGAAAACGTATTGGGATGTTAGTGACAATGCGTAAATATTTAAGACGATCAATTTTAACATGACATATAAGAAAATAATCAATTTGTAAATGATCATAACATAGTGTAATAATTTATAATAGTTTAGCTTACGCAAAAATGTGAACAAATTTCAATACTTTAATCTAATCTATTTCAAATCAGTTTAAACATTTGCACAGAATATTTAAATATTCATGCTTGTAAATGTTACTATTATATATTCATGTTTTTCTATATGTACTTCTATGTGTAATCTATGTACTTGAGTTTTTATGTAGAAGTAATTTAATGAGATTAAAAATTCTTTGATATTAACAAGAGTACTAAACTACTAAAATCATTGAAGTGAAAGATACGTATAAGTATTTGGAAAATTTGATATCATCAATTGTATATTAACTTATGCACATTCATACTTGCAATAAAGGCATAGTATATAATGTATATAAAATTTAAAATTTAAATAATGTTTTATTGCATAAGTATATAAGTCTATATATTAAGAACTTCTGTTTTCTTATTAGTTATTGTATCTTACCAGAAATTAAATACTTTTTAGGTAATTGATTATGTTTAATTTTTTTTTATCGTGAGTGTAAAAAATTGAATGTAAGCAATCATTCTTTTGATTAAATAGAATATTCGTTGTATGCATCAGGTGTATGATTAAATTATTTGATCCTACAATATAACCATAATGAAGTTCTGAATAGCATAAATTACTGTTTGCCAGTTTTTATCAAAATTGAAACATTTCATATTTTTAAATATTTATATTGAAGTTTTTCTTATGATTTGGAATTTAGAAACATTTGTACTACATAACTTACCAGTAATTATATTATCATCGCAGCCTTATTTCTTGTGATATATCTCAAATTACAAATTAAATTTATAACTAATGGATTCAATTGTTAAGTAGGAAATGTTCAATATAAAAATTTCTAAACATAAAATACAAGTAAATACAGAAAAATTCTGGCACATGGTCATCATTGTCAGTATTTTAACATCATTTAACAATAACTGAAGTATAAAATATAAACAGTATCAATATAATCTTCAGTTAATGTAATAACATTGATCATAAACATTTAGTGCTTTCCTGAGATGCTAAAAAGTGTCTGAATTTAAAATTTACATAAAAACGCATGTCTAATAATAACATTAGTATCAAAGCACACTATGATTTTCCTTTTTTGAATCTTTGTCGTGCTTGAGCTTTACTGTATTTTGGATGTTTCTCTTTTTCGTTATTCATCTCAGTTTCAACATCATCAAATTCTTCTTTATTATCACCAAAGAGATCCACTGGAGGTTCCAAAAGTGATTTTCTTTGACATTTTACAAAATACCGGAACCCCTTTGCAATGCCAAAACCCAGCATTGCTATAGACATTGTTAATAAGGCCATTAAAAGAGGATGCTGTATACGACGAAAAAGAATAAAATAACCATTATAAGTATCTGTCTCAAAATCAATTTCTAAAAATATTGAACCAATACATATGTATATATATGTATACCGTTAATGTAGGTTTATTTGTAAAAACATAGTCAGCAATTACAACTATTACTCCAAGTATGATACCAACACCAGCACCGAGCCAAGGTATCTGTTGATCAGCTACAAAATAATTCATCATATTAAAATTTCACATGAAACATTTTCATTATGCTTATCTGGATATAATGAATCTAATACCTCGTTTGTCTTTAATTAGTAATTGTGATACTCTGTTCATTGCCTCTAAAATTGTTGGTTCATTTGGTTGAAGAGATAAAGCTTTATTGTAAGATTGAAGTGCTTCACTGAGGCGAAAAGTTTGTGATTCCACTTCAGCTTTCCTGAAATAACCCTATACAAAAAATTTAAACATGCTACAATTTCATTTTAACATAGCATAAATAATTTATAAAAGCATCATCATAATAAATACACATATACCTTGGTCCAATCAGGTTTTAATTGAATTGTCATTAATGCATCTTCCATTGCAAAATGATATTGCTGTAGTTTTAAAAACACGAATGATCGATTACTGTACAAGGAATAATTCTGTGGATCTAGTTTAATGGCATGAGTGTAATGGAACATAGCCTCTTCATACTTTTGTTCTTTCACACATGCGTTTCCACGTTCTTTGAGGTTTTGTACCTTCAATGAAATTGGGATAATGTAATAAGTGGCATTACTGCAAAGTTAATTTCAGATTCTTTCACACAACGTGATATCATTAATGTAAGTCAATAGTCTGCATTATTTCATATTATATCTTACGCTTCGATCATCAAACAGTAAGTATAATTATATAGTCAACAAATGAAGAAGAGTGTAAATATTAAAATATAGATAGGAAACCTACAAATGCTTACCTCTGCTTCCCGTGTGTTCGACATAATTTACGATTATTATGGCGATCAGTTACATAAAATAAGTTTCACAAATTATTATTTAATGTATGCGTCATCATGTCTTTCAGATAATTTTTGAGTAACTTGCTATCTATAAAAAAATAGTCAACAACAAGAAGCAGTCGAAACACTTGCCATGTCTCTTTCACCGGTAAGTACATGCGCAGTAAGCATTGACATGTGATACTGCACTGCGCATAGTCCTCCACCCGTCGTCAGCTGTACCGTGTCGAAAGTGTTTAAGTAAGACAAGAACAGACATTGACTCTGCTCTTTTTGATACTCGACGTTCTTCCATTGGATATTGTTGAAGAGACGCGTCTGTGTATAAAAATGGGCTAACGATTTTCACAAAATGAGCACAACTTCTCGACACGATGTTAAAAATATAAATTTGCTTATGTACATTTATATGACGCTTCATAATTAGTAAAAAAAAAATTAAGTATAAAAAAGACGTATTCAAATGATGCAAACGTTCAACAGCGAAAGAATAGAGGAAAGATATGAAAGAAAATAGAGACTCTTTTTTTTTATCATCATTTTAATGTTTGAAATTCTCCATTTCATACAAATTAAGTGAGGGCATTATAATACAAACTTAAAATATATACATCGATATTTCATGAAACTTCTCAAATAACTATGCAACTCATCCGTTTAATCCACAATCTATAGATCTCTTTCCGTTATTATTGATTTACTTATTTATTTACTTTTTTTTTTTGTATGCTTTTCTGTTTCGCTTGAACCTACTTCGTGTATACTGTGCAACGAAACTGGCAAGTCATTTGAATAAATATTTTTTTTTTTTGTTTTTTTCGTACTTTTTTTTTTCCTTAATTAGCCGCCAAAATGAATCACGGCCGATCTGTTGTATTTCTTAAATGAAAAGCGTCCATAGTGTTTAAATGGAGAATCGAATACGAGCTCAGTTTTGTCAGTTCGACGAATGGAACTTGAGGTTTCTCGACGTTTACAACGAGATTAAACCTCTATTCGGATTATCGACGAAACGACAGGCACTAATAGCGAGTGTCGAAATTATTTTATTCGGATCGATTGTTTATATCGATCGTCCGTTAGCAACGATCTTTAACCGATCTGGTTTCGGATAGATTTTTTTCTCTTTTTCTTCGATGACTTAACCGTTTGCTTGTTCGTTTTTCTCTTTTTTTTTTTTACTAATACATATACACCGTTATGATATCTTCGACCAAGAATAAATCTTAGCGAAAATAAATAGTGGCCATTTCTCGAGTACAATATGAAAAAAGGATCGATATAGCGGACAGATTAAGAACTCTTACGATTATTGGAGGACAAATGGCAAACATTTGCTTTCTCGCCAAGTTGCTGTACTTATTATTGCCCAAGTGGGACGGAAGTCACGGATGATTTGGCACTCCTGTTTTAATTTTCTAACGCCTATTCACCTGCGCGTTCCTTTTCTTTTCACTTTTCCCTCTCTCTCTCTCTCTCTCTCTTTCTCTCTCTCTCTCTCTGCGTGCTTCTTTCCCTTCTATTTTTCTATTCCATTACATCTTTCAATATATATATATATATATATATAT
>CAJDYZ010012830.1:21725-32711 GCA_903986555.1 Heterotrigona itama
TCCGACGGCGATTTCTTGCGAAAGAAACACTCATAATGGCAAAAGGAAGTCGTTACTGAAATTTCGAGTAAAACGTCAGGAAACTTTCCCATCGGACAAAGGTTACCAACAATGCCAGTGTCGTTACAATACGGGACTGCCGCCGAAAAAGTTGAATCCGAAAAAAGAAATATCGAGCCCGCTCGATTGACCGTCGAACCCGATAAAACCATGTGGCATTGATTTCGTCTATTTCTCTCTTTCATAGATATTTTCCATTTTTTTTTCATTTTCTTTCTTTCTTTCTTTTCTTTTTTTTTTTTAGCAACGTTTAGCAGATAGCATCTACTTCGATGCGGAATTTTTGAATTTTGCATTTTTCCGCCGTTCTATTTCTTCCGAACGAAAACGCCTCACATACATCCATTTGTCGCCCCATGAATTCCATCGATTCCACCATTGACCAAATTCTGTCTACGCTCTATGTATTGTTTCCGTGTTCTCACATTCTTTTTCAGACAGGCTGGAATATTTCCATTCTCTGCCGGTACACACCAACGTGCGTACTTTCGAATACGCTTTGCTTCTCTGTGTTCTCACCATTCCTTGTTTCGCATCTGCTCGTACAGTCTTCTGCAGTCTCGATTAAAAATTTCCTATGTAAAAGATCGAAGCGACGAAGAGGAGAATCGACGAAAATCTCACCGTACACGATGTCCTGGTCCAATTGGCGTGATAACTGCGCCATTGAAAGCGACGTGCAGATTTTATTTTTTAATACTTCTTCCTACCTCCTCGATTTCATATCAATGATACACATTCGTAGAATCCTTCGTGTCCGGATGAAAAAATATTCGACTTATTGCCATCCGTCGACGAAGAAGAGAGAAGAAAAAGGAAAACCTTCGCCGTACGTAATCCATCGGACGTTTCTGAACTGAAGTGACAGCTCCAATTAATGACTTCATCGATGACCACGAACGATGCCGCAGATATGAACGGAGATATGCGTTCAATTCCTGGTGAACGTCGGTTCGTTATCGATTGTTGAGGAAATATGCATCGGTGATCCGGCCTGGAGTCGCTCGACGTTTATTGCGAAATTATACAGCCGTGAACAAAACTATAATTTCGCTATTCCATCGCTCGTGGGTGTCCAGGTAGCGCGATTCCATTCGAAACGACCTCGGCTGAATGAGAGAGAGAGAAAGAGAGGGAGAGAAAAGGGTGAAACGGATTCACTGGGCATAAAGTAAATGTCGTCGATGGCAAAGTTTTACGGCATATCGACTGCTTTTGAATGTACATCCGGCAATTCAGTGGCTCCTTGTGCGTCGCTTTCTCCAAGAGCAGCGTTTTTATGGGGGAGGATGAAACAAGTCGGTGACATTAGCCCCTCGGACTCTATAAAATCGGGCAAATGCTCGCATATTGCCGAGTATTGTTAGTTGTCGAATCGTGTGCCAAAGAATGAAGAATGACTGTGACACAATGGAGGAATATGGTACCCTTGGCTTTCTTCTTGAAATCTGATCTAATCGAAATTGCTTGGAATTTACGTTTAAACGAATGAAATTATGTCGTTCGATTTAATATAATCAGACTGCATATATAAGAAACGGTATGAAATTGTGCACAATGCTCACAAACATCGATGCTACAAGGTCTTTCGAGTTCAATGGAAATACCCTTCTCCATGTCCTTGGTTAGTAAAAAATACGGCGCCATTTGCTCCTAGATGCGCATAAAAATCACGAAGGGACCAAATTACCCCAACAGAAGATCATAACATCACTCTCCTACACTTTGGTTTTTCTCTACGGTTCTTTCCATTGTTACAGCACGTTGGACACTTTCTTATGTTAATGGTACTTCTTACGAAACAAAGGAGTTATTCTTTCTTCTCAAACTTTATAGCAGATGAATTTAACCGCCTACAAGTCAACCAGACACTAGTCAGAGCACTGTCCTGAATTCTCGCTCACCCAGCCAAGTATTTCCATCGTCTTGGCAGGCTCTCAGTAACTGAAGAACGAGGAAGAAGAAGAAGAAGAATAGGAAAAGGAAGAGAGACAGGTTGAAGCACACAGCCGGCGTAGCCAGAGTAGCACTTCTTAGCTACCATAATGAACGCGTCAAGAGTCGTGAAAGTGATACCACTACAATTTACGTTGTCTGGCCAGTGTCGACGTCCAACGAGGGAATACTTTACAACGACCACAGGTGAACCAACGCCAGACGTTTACGATTCGACCAGGTCCATGTCTTTCCACGAGTGCAAGAATTTAATCCGAGGCTGGACTACCGAATGGAAAATCAAAATGAACGAGGTCAGGCCGACTGACACTGTCGCCGACGGCTGAACTTCTACCTCGCAATTTTCCACCATCGCGAACTTTTTAACACGTTGCGGACGGATCACGAGAGATTCTCGTGTTTTCTGTTCTAGAGCTCGTGGCCAATCACGAGAGTTCTCGGTTCTTTTTATTGCTGTCATTTAGAGTGGGGCAGTATACAACGGAAACGCACTCGAAGTTTAAAGTTACAGGAGGAATTAAGCGTGATTAGTCTCTTGTTAAAATGAAATAAAAGTAACTTGGCTTTTGCATCAATTTGATATTTTAAAGTATTATAATTTCGGTAACCATGAAGAACATCAAAAAAAATTCTAGATATATTTGCTGTTTACAGTTTATTAGATATTCCAAGTGAAAGTGAAGAGGTTGATCTTTGTAAGGATGATACTGAGAGTGAAAGAAGCGAAGAGGATGACAGTGATAGTGATAAAAGCTCTGACAGTCGTAGTGACGATACGAGTCATAGTTATTCCTTCAAAAAGACGAAAAATTTCAAGTGACTACGAATCTGAAAATTTAAACAATTCTCCACATGATTTCGAGCGTAATTTGCGTTTTGCTTGCCGAGAGATGATGATTGGTCAAAAGAGATCTCTAATTTTGAAAAATCTGAAATATCAGCTTGTAAGAATAGGCATTTAACTTCAAAATTTATGTGAAACCTTTTTTGTACCCGTTCAACAGAAACGTACCTGGCCAATGAATAAATATAGCAATAAAACTACTGGTCCGCAATGTGTTAAAAAAAAATCTCAAAAGCAAAACAAACTCCGCCTAGATCACGTACTTTCATCTTATCACGCGCTACATGTCTGCTTTCTGTAGCACAGTTCTTGCAACGTGTTTGCAATCATTGTATACCGAGACAATAAAGAAAATTAAACGACAGACTCGACGGGATGCAACAATATACTGTCAGTAGAAATATCCATTAAGTATCCTCGGAAACTATCGGAGGAACGTTAGTGAATGTTCAAGCACGACGGAAGAACGACTTCTTTTGAAAGTTTCCCGATTCGATTGAACTCTACATGGCCCTGGCGGCAATAAAGGAAGCCGGCCCGTTTGCCTCTAAGGTTAAACACACGAATTCCGTTGGCACGCGATGAAATTCTTCCGCTCGACTTCCAGTCCGGCAGTCTCCATTCCTTCACTGCTGAAAAAGTAAATAAACTTTTCCCCGGTTACGGAAAGTTACGCGGTTAATTCGATTTCGCGTTGGTTATTCTCTCCTTTCATTGTCAACACTCGAAAACCCAGCGAGACTTGGGCGAGGGGGAGGGGGAAAGTATTCCCATAATCGATAACCGTGTCACGGAGTTGGCCAAAGAGGCTACCAACCGAACCGACCCTTAAAAACAACTCCGAAGGATCTTTTTTTTCCCCCCTTCTTTTTCTCTTTTCGCCCGAGTTATACACACAGTATAACTCGGGCTTCGAGTGGTTCTCTCGTTCGAATAAACATCCACGAAAATTAACGATCAGAGAGAAAGTAAGTTGTTCCTATAAATCGTTCAAGTTGTTCTGAAATACTCGGTGAAACCGAGAATTCAGTGGCCACGTTTGTTTCGTTATAAACATAAGCTAAAATCCAGTTATTTGAGGAAACTTTACAAATTCTGTATTTCAATTAAGGGTAAGATCGATTTCACGAATGAAGTATACAATCTCATTTGTTCTTGTGTTGATCAATTAAGAATGTCTCGTCGTTCGAATAATTTTTGAACGAAGGTCCTTGGAGTTTTGAATGAAAGAGTTACGTGAAAAAAAAAACAGAATGAAAAAGAAACATTAAGATCATCCCTAGTAGTACAAGATGTGAAGAAGCAACCTTTCGTGTAGAGTTTGAAGAAGCTTCGAAAAATCGATCGCGTTAAAATCGAAATCGTTGCCGAATGCGTTCTCCATGTTGAATTTTGAGTAACACAACTCCCGTGGAAGCGATTTGTTTCAACGTTACGTCCGTCAGCTTCGTACGAAAAATATCGGCCGATCTCGTTCTCGGTATTACACGAAATCGCGAGAATTGTATCTTCCACACGTGCATCTGTGTGTGTGTGTGTGTGTGTGTGAGTCGACCTAAGTCGCTGGGAAGCGTCGAAGTATAGATCGGTGGACGCCGCGTGAAATCGGGACGATTGATTTCCATTTTCTTTGGGACGAAAGACGACGACGACGACAGCCCGGTAACATTGATTCATCGCGAGCTGTCCTTTGTTACGGGAATCGCGATGCGATTGGCTGGCAGCTGGGATTCGCCGAGCGAAAATCGAACGCTAATTGTCACCGTTCGATCCTCGACGCGGTTAATTAGCAAAAGCGAGTTCGACGAGCGAGTGCCGCGGTCGTCGATAACGAGGGAAAACGGCGTCGGTTGACGCCCGACTACACAATGCCAAGCCTCGTTTGCCCGTTCAGCGTTCAGCGCCCCGGTCTTACCGGAAAAAATATCGATACCGCCGGTTTCGCGTTTCTCAATTTCCTGCCTGTTATTTATCAATGTCCTGGGCACGACGTGAAACGCAACGCGACGCGGTCGTTACACGCGGCCGTAGTTAAAAGCCAACACATTATTTATCCGCACTTTGAACAATTTACTCCGTTTCAATTAGCAAGAAAATAGGATTCAAAAGGGAAGGACGAAAATCGGCTCCGGCTTGAATAACGATGAACCGACAAACGACAAATCGGCTGTTGGAAAAAAACCGGCGGTTCACTCGGACGAATTCGTCCGAATTTCCGGCCAGTTCCACGTTAATTATCGTAATTAACGTTTTATCGACAACGAGCGGAAATTATTGTCTCACTTTTTGTGCCGCGACGGCGAGGCGACACGCCCGTGTCTGTTAATTGCGGCCGACGAAAATTACTCCGGCATAATTCGATCGGTTTAATGTACATCGAGCAGCTGTCCCTTTTGCATTCGCGAAGCTGCCCTCCAAATCTCTCGCGGATCGTCGACTGTCGCTTTATTCCGGGAGATTCTGTGCACCGCGTTACAGAGAGAAAATTCTACATCGATGCTACGAACGTCTGGCAAGAGAGAAAGAGAGGGACAATTCACAGAGTGAAATTAGGATGGCCCCAGAATCGCTACTTCCTACTTCTCCGCTTCCATTCCACTGTTTTCCATTGCCTCATTTCCGATTTCGATGTTTCCCCTGGCGGCAGTGTCTATTTTCCTGGTATCCATTGTCTTCGATCCGCAGCCGTTCGCATCGAATTCCTTTCGAATTCGCTTCGAATTTCTTTTAAATCCCTTCCAATCTTTCACTTCCGAGTCTCCCTCGGTTTCCATCTCACCCTGGTTTTTCTCCCTGGGCGTTCTCTTTTCACTTCACCTCCGCGAAACTCAATCACCGGCTGAATTATCTACAACCCCTACCCCATTCGCTTGCCTGCCAACACTTCCGATCGCCTGCCGGAAACCAGCGAAATCCTCTGCAGAGCTTATATTAGTCGATTGTATCGCTAATCGCATCACGTCGAATCACGACGATTCGTGATGCTTAACTTGCTACCCGATTACGCAAGCGCGTCTGCGTGCGTGCGATGCGCCGAAACGGAAATGCAATATTTGCTATCGAGCGGTGTATCATGTAGGCCACGTACTCGCCAACGATTAAAGTCGTCGACCAGCGGACGCTGCTGTTGCCGCTGTTCATGGAAACGAGACTCGATAACTTTGGCCGCCGCGTCGTGCCGCTGACCGACCACGCGACGATGCAGTGATCGAACTGCGGGACAAATCAGCCCGCTTGTCATTCACAGTTTCAAGCGACTGTCTATCGCGACACACCTTTCTTTTCACGCGCGGTCGATCGACAGTGGATCGTTGATTGAAAACTTAAGAGGCGCTTCACCCAGCCACCGGCCCCGAGAACGTTATTAAAACGCTAGAACGTTATTTTAACATCAAAAATATATAAAATATTGGTCTCCGACGTGTATCGAGGTATAAATTATCACTCATTTCGTGCGGTTCTGCCTGAGCAGAAATTTATTCACGTTAAATTGATTTATAATTGACGTTAAATTGATTTAATTCACGTTAAATTGATTTATAATTGAAACCCATAGATTCTAAATCATTCTGTCTAAATAGAAGGCAATATTAATTTTGACAAAAGAAACAGGGAAATGTTGAACAAAGACTGACTATCAAACAACAATAACTGATTCCCTGATCTGAAGTTGGAGTATCTTCTTTTGCTCCTATAGACGAACGAAACTATGGCTATGAAGAATAAATAAAAAGAGCAAGTCCATTATACTCAACTTTCACATTTCTACAATATGTTTCTTGTGACCAAATTACACTGTCTTTCAATGCAACACCTGCAACCATACATGTGTGCACCAAAACTATCCATAGAGACTGCACAATTGTACTTTACTGTTAATTCAACCACGACCAAAATCTGCTTCATTTAATATTTACCATTTTTCTTTTTTTCACAAAGCTTAAGCGTCAGTTAAAGCTGAACTTCGAATTATCCTCGTAGCTAAACCATTCGCGGTATTTCCGCGACGTCGATACAGTGGTAGTGACGTATCTTGCTCTTTAAAACGCGCTTCGTTTCACAGTGATGCGACTTCTGATTGCCGAGACATCGTCGTTTAAAAGTGACCGCAATTTTGATCATTTCGTTATCGTTATCCTCCTCGACTCGGCTGTCTTTCTTGGTTTTCCTGCCTTCACTGACCTGCCGTACGTTTGAATGGCGAAGGGTCAGGCTGACTCAGTGTCTTTCTACTACTGGTACACTGGCATACGCATTTCGCGAAAGAAATTCAGGTCACTTCCGGGGCACTGCGTGCGTTTTTAAACGTACACTTTGGCTATCTGCATCTCGGCGATCGTTCGAGATATCGGGACGGAACAAAGCGCGCTTTAAAGGGCACGATTTTCCCTATCTTTTGCTGTCGTTTCCACGGAAATTGCCACCTTTTTCAGAATTTTTGTTAAACCGGAAACCTATTGTTCGGCCGATAGCGATTTCAAAAATATCCGAAACCCCCTTTTGAAATATTTCTCCCGAGAGACAACGTGTTCTCTGAAAATGCATTCCAACTGGAGTTTACGCGAATTGAGATTGTTCGTAACGTACATTCATCAGGTTGTGGGTAATAGTTTGTAAGTGTTTAAAATTAATATAATAACAATTGGTTAAGTTTATAATATGTACATGGAATTTTATGCATTTTCAAGTTTCAAGAATCTAAACTGAAGAAATAGGACCTAAATAGAGATTTATCTGTTATATTACATGTTGTTGTATTATATGTAGGCAGAATTTGGATATTTTTTATTGTTTTGCATAGATTGGTGCACATCAATCATAGAGTGCCAAATTTTTTTTTTTTATCATTCGATATAGTTCGGAATTTCAGATTTGTAAAATTTATTAATATTAGTTATTGTTATTATGCATTCATTTTAATCAGAAGTACATTACATTATATACATTTGTAAATTTCCTGAAATTTATGAATTTATGAATTAAAAGATAGCTTAGACAAAATGAAAAATTTACTCAACCTTCCCTTGACGCTATATCTATATTTTCGCTATATTAAACCCTCAAGGGATTTCTTCAAAATTTAATTTCCAATTTTCAAAATTTATATTTAAAATTAACACGAATATTCTGATTATACAACGTGGTTTTACACTTTTATTGTGAATTTCTCCAACACTATATATGTTATACAAACTCTCCAACACTATATATGGTATACAAACAAATTTCTCCAACACTATATATGGTATACAAACACAGCACTGTTTTGATACAATTATAATTAGTACGACGAAATTGAATAAATGGTATCGATATACTAAAATCAAACTTTGTGAAAATCACATTTCACGCATGCACCAATCTAACGCATGCAATATGCACTTACATTTCTGCACAACAGTGAGACTATGAGTGCCGCCTCGAAAAAGAGATACTTGCGACAGGAAATAAAGAAAGTAGAGCGAGTCGAATGTCGTCTTGACGACTCTGTCAGATAGGAAACTTGTCGATGCAGTTGAACACTATGGTCCAGGTGGACGGATCATCGTATAACAGAGTACAAGAAGGTACGGTGCAGGGGATTACAATGTCGATACGATAGTTGAAATCGACTGGCGGAGATTCTGCAAATACGGTGCAACGACGGTTTTACGGTTCTTCAAGTGGTCACCGGAGATTCTGTTTTCCAAGGGAAATTTATCCTCTCAAGAAGTAAGTTCTTTCTCCCGATGTATTCGGCTGTTGGCGATTTTAAATAGATTAGATCCACCTTGTTCCGAGTTACTCGTCGCGGCGGTATTATCGGATGAAACAACGAAGGAAAGAACGATCAAACTTTCAACGTACAATCGAAGAATATATTCGAACGAACGATAACATTTCAAATATAACTATTTATTAATATCTATTTCTAAGACTAAGAAATGAGCAAACTACTTTTTGCCATATTTCTCGCCAAGGTGACTGATTGAAAAGCTGAAAGAAACATATGTGTATACCAATTTGCCTCTGCTATCACCCTTGTTATTAAATTGCAGCTACTCTTGGAATACTTGAAAATTCCTTTGCAGCAGGGAGTAACGCAGTTTAAAAAATAAACGAAGACCCCCTCACTGCAATTTCAAATTCTCGACTTCAGCCTAGATTTTCATCCCGAGGCGAGGGTGCAGAACGAAGGAACGAGCATGCACGGGGGATTGACGCGACACAGCTATCCCTAACCAAGGCAGTGGCGCAAGTATAACTACAAACACGCGTGTATACAACGGCTGTAATTCGATCCTCGGGAGAATAACCTCGTTACACGAGGCGCGGCAAGTCGACCCGCCGGATGGCAAGTGTCTGCTTTCGGATGCAGCCTTCCAATTTCATTTCCTGACAGCGTCGCCGCCCCATCTTCCTGCTGAATGACGCGAAAATGGATTTTTAAATCGTGCCCGAAAGAAACGGTCCGGCGCGACGTTTCTTATCGGGGACTTCAGTTCGCGAACGCTCCTCGCATCAAGTTTTAGACTTACTCGCCGCGAATGCCGTGCTCGCGAAGGAAATACGAGAAACGTACATCTGAGACAGGAAGGAACGCCCTTGCACTCGATTGATTTCTCTCGTTTAGCAATTCGAAAGCGGATATTTCAGTGAGTTTTAATTATCCATCCCTGAATACCGAATGGATGAGTCACTTTGAACTCGCTGTCTGCTGAAACTTTTATTACTATTTATTTTTTTATTGAGCGTTGTTTCATTGCTAGATAAAGCGTGTATTGTAAAAAAGGATAATGAACAACAAGAATAACGAGAATATTGAAAATAACAACTGCACAGTTTACTATAAAACCCCATTCATTGTGAGTCGTAATGGTACGCCATTCTCGAAGTCGTTGCTCAAACAACAGATATACTCATTGTTAAATAAAATATTAAAAATGGCAACACTATTAATTAAAAAATAATAACGGTAGAAACAAGTAACAACGTTAACAATAACAATATTGATATTCCAAAAGAATAATAACAGCAATAAAAATATTGGAAAAACAGTAAAGTTTATTACGAAAACTGTGTCGCCATTCTCGATATTGTAGTTCAAATAAGCATAAGGATCCGTGATACCAATTTTTCTTTACATTTAACGCAAAAGAGAAAACTTCCTGCTTTTCTGACGGTAACTCAGTGAATTTCTGAATCGTGTCTGACATATACGACTCGTGCTACTCGCACCGCGCATAGTCCCTTTCATCTTCGTTCGGAATAAAAATTTCACTGGACGATGATTGCTGGTGTTTGCAGAGAAGAAAATAAAACCAGCACGAGCTAATGTTCGCACATTTTTGATTTTCTCCAAACATTTCCTATTATTCCTGATGGAGCTACTTTACATCTTATTGGAATATTACCTATTCCACGAGCGACGAACAAATTTATTCACCGACCTCTGACATTCGATATTTGATTCCCAAGTTTGCGGAGACAACTGTATAATTTTTTGTTTTATTTTCGTTTGAATGTATAAAGAAATAAGAGGAAGAAGAAAAGATTCACGACTTTAAAATAACAGGAAATTCGATGAAATTGTTCCAGCGAATTAATTTATGAACGAACTACTCGCGAATTCGAACATTGGCACTTGAACACGTTTTACTTGAAATGACAACGAATTATTTTGAATAATTTATTAGTATTCTGGAAATAACAACGTACAGGAACAGTGATTCCATTTAGCGCGAAACAAATCATTTCAACAAAAGATTTCTCATGTAAGTTAATTCGATTATTAGCAATGCTGACATGCAATTTAAAAATTTATTCAATTTATAAACAGAAAATAGAGCAGAAAATTATTTCGAATAATGAAATGGAAAAGTAATTTTCATGTTCAAATAAACTAACTAACGCATAGTTATTTCAAATAACATCTAGCTATATAAGATAAGGTATTCGTCAATTTTAGAATACATTATTTGAACAATGCCTAATATATAAATTCGACAGAACGTGTTGAAAGATAAAGAATCGAATATCTATGGAAAAAAATCTTGTACCTATTTTTGATAATTATACTCAAAGTTTGTATAAACGATATCACAGATATTACAAAACAATTTTTTTTCAAAAAAAAAAAAAAAAAA
>CAJDYZ010012830.1:75030-85279 GCA_903986555.1 Heterotrigona itama
CGTGCTGTGAAACGACGAGAGGATAGCAGGTAGCTCATTAACCACGTCACACTCCATTACGCCGTTGATTATTCCAAGCGTGGATAACCCAGGCCAGTGTAGTCCACTCGTTCGCATACCAAGCGACCGGACGCGTCACACGCTCGCGCTACGTGCTCGCACGTTGACACGCGAGTTGCGTGACTGCGTTCCTCTCTGCTCGTGCGCACATAGCCACGCACGGACAACTAGACGGACACGCGGATAGTTAACAGAGCTTCGCAACTGCTGCCTGCTAGATGGTAGACTATTTGAGTTTGTCAAGTAGTAATAATCGTTCCTGGCGAACAACGTTGTCCAGTTGATAGACGAACACGGCGTAGTCCGGCAGTATTGATAATGTAATTGCTTGGTCCAATATGTACCTGCCGCGTCACACGCGAAATTTTAGACACAATTTCGTACAGGCCATTCCGATACTGCGGAAAATAATTTTTAACGAGATACTTGTGAAGTAAGAAAAAGTTGGAACCAATTGGACTTTGTTCACAAATGAATCAATTTATATGATATCTTTATATGACATCACACGAAGTTATGGTCGACGCGTTGCTCGGGAAGGAAAGATAGTAGGAAAAGTAATTAATTAGTTTCTAATGTATTTTTATTTTGCTATTAATTGTGCAAGTTCCCAAAAATTTTCTGTTCGAAGGTATTTCCTTAAGTAGTCCAATAAGGAACTTCCTTCTACAGGATTAATTTTCAGGCAGCAACGATTATAAGCATAAATTTTTAAACATGTGATAAATGATATTAATTAGCATTGATATTTAGTGTAATGCTATATCCATTTTGTAAAAAAAATGATAATAAAATTCCTTCACACTTGTTAAATTTTAAAGCGGTCACACGGTTTTAAAGTCGTCAACTTCGAAATGCTCCGAAATTATTATTTATAATTCCGTTATTTGTTTAATTGAACCAATGAATAATATAATCAATGTAATGGATATAAATTTCAATTGTAACAAATTTTACAAATTATTGAATATTTTCCGCTTTGTGTTTAATTCGTTTCACTTTTATCGTCATTACAATTTAAATTTAAATTATAATTCAAATTTGTTCAGTGAAATTCGATGTCCCTTTTCACGTAACTGAAAGCGGCAAAGCTTGCCTTATTTGTTAAAATTACGTGAAATTAATGTCATAATTATAGAATTATAGAATTCTAATTACAGAAACTAAATTAGAAATCTAATTAAATTATAGATCTAATTAAATTAAAAACTAATTAAATTATAGATCTGTAATTATAGAATTAACAATTTAATAAAATCAATGTTCTCATTACCTCAAACGGAAATATAAAGTTCCAACGTATAATTTCGGTTACAAATGTTCTTTACCACGTTTGAAGTAAAATCTGCTGCAATAGTCTGTACTACGACCGTCGGAAGATTTAAATATATTTATTACACACGTACCTTAATATATCCAATGCCTCAATGGTATTTACCGTCTCAATAATAAATTATATACTCGCAAAAATTTATATCGCTACGTAAATTTTTATCACTAATTACGCGCGTTAGACGTTTGTCCGACATAAGAAATCAGTGATTTCTTTGCCAGGGATGAACACGTTGAGAACACCATAAACTCGAGTGCTCCCATTATTCCTTTCCTTTTTTGTACTGACCCTCGTCCGATACTCGATCATAGGATAAACATTTTTTTCCAGTCACCGCGCGACGTCTGACCATGGACTGGATGCTTTCACTGGGGCCATCGATCATCGTCTATCCACGTACATGTTTATTCTACTGGTGCCACCGACATCAACCTCGCAGCTTTCGTATCTACGCTGCTCCAAGTGAACTAGGCTATGCAAGCTAATTAAAGAAGCCAAAAAAAAAAAAAGAAAAAATGGATCCGTGGAGCATAATTCTGCGAAGCGATCGAGCTTCTTAAATCTCGCCATGAAGTATAAGGTCTGTCTCAAAAATAACGGGACGTATTCAAGAGTGATACAAAAGTGATTTTTTTTTTTAACGAAAAATATATTATTTTATTCGAAACAGAGTTCTTCTGTAGAAATATAATGGATTTAGGCGATCAGGTAGTGCAACAAATGACTTTTCCATATTATTCCGTGAGATACTGTTAAACAATTTTTATTAAAAAAGTAACAATCTAAAGTAACGAAACATTTGCATTAATTTGTCGTTCTTATTTTAGAAATAGCAATGACAAAAATGATCTTGTGTCTAAATCAATTAATGAATCATTGGCAAATAATCTTTTATTCAAGTTAATTCGTTAAATGAAATTAATTAATTCTGAATCATTAGTTCGATTTTATACGATTTTGTATCCTCGTGGACATAAATAAGAAATGGGATTTAAATGGAAATTTGTTTCATCTATTAAACACCACCAGAAATATGTGCTCTACTTTGAATAGTCTATATACTACTGCATATAATATTTCTTTTTGTAGATTTCTGAAATTTTAAATGTCCCCGAAACCCAGAAATATTCACGGTATGAAAGTAACAAATAATTCCAGCACAAAGAACCAGAAAATTTGCGTAATGGAACCAGAAATTTTTTGAACAATTTTTTTTTCATAGAAACAAACACAAAATATTAAAATAAAATAAAAAATTATTTTTTTATTTAAATAAACTAAGATTATTTCGAATCAAGCGAGATATTGTATATATTATTACAAATAATTATTTGCCAAATATTTCATTCAAATAACGTTCAAGACTATTATTGAGTATAATCGTTACATTTTAATGTTTGCCAAGTTATCAGAACGCTATGTTTTCATAGCTACTTTGATACTTGCGAGTAAGAAATAACCACAAGGAACCACATCTGGCAAATACGGTGAATGATGAAGCACTTTCATTTTTTTTTTTTTTTTTTTTTGAAAGAAAAGCACTAACGGCGTATGCACGATGTGAAACTCATTTTATGTACACAGAAACTAGAGTCACTGTAAATGCAATAATTCAACTCCTAGTACACAAAATGTCATAAAACTTGAACACGAAACAAATGAAATGTATATCTTTCGATGATGAAATTTTGGTGTGTGTGTGTGTGTGTGTGTGTGTGTGTGTGTGTGTGTGTGTATGTTGGATTGTAACACATGTAATGTCTACATGTATTTTTTAATATTAAATTTTACTAGTCGAAATAAGAAATAAGAACTATTATAATCTACACATTTTTTCTCGATTAATTATAAGCTTTCGAATGCGTTATTTCAATAGATTCTTTAAAGATATTCTCAATCCTAATTCGTTTTCTCGCTGAGAGAATGGTAATGTTAAACCGATGATCAAAATGAAGTGAAAGCAATATTAGCTACGTATACAAAACAAATGAAGATTGAGTTTAACGAAAGAGAGTTTATTTTCAAAGTTTATAGATATTTAAAATAATAAAACGCCGAAAAACCCGTTGTATATTTCCTTATATAGAAAAAATTTATTTTTTAACAACAGAAAAACACTCTTGATCCGGAACCTTTCCTTAATGGTTCGCGTAAAGGTGTCGACGAATTTTGGTAAATCCGAAATCGACGATCGAATCGATTCGACGGAGGAAAGCTCTGTAGTCAATCTTTTATACGGCAAATGCCAGCTTCCAGATAGTCAATTTCGCCCCATTGTGCGCGAAATATGGGAGCAAGTTGCGTGCGCCTCTCCCGTATGGCCGGGAAACCGCGACTTCTATTTTTCAACTCGCGAACAGATCGATTTAGCAAAAAATGTACTTCCGTGACGACAGCTTTCCTCCTTTTCGTCGCTTGACACACTGTCAATTTTGCACCGCGATTTCGTACCGGCTTGACTGTTTCTGTCGACACCTGGTTTACCGTTGGGAAATTTCAATGACGTCGAGAACTCGACGATCGTGAAATCACTGGATACTTATTCTGCTTCAACTCGATGCATTAAGGACTAGCGTCGTGTTAACACATTTTCATTTGCACGTTCTTTTTTTTTTTTAATTAATTTATATCGTTAAATCCTTTGAATGATATAATAGTTTCGGATACAATCACTACAGTAATTTGCATTATATTACAAATATTTAAGATAATTGAATTTATTTGAATAACGTACAATGTGTAAGGTGACCTGTTAGGGATTAATATTAGGACTAAGGAAAAGAAATTACGTCTCCCGTATAGATTCTCGCAATCTCAAGAATGAAGTATTTATAATACTATAATAAGATATCGCTTAGTCGTTAAGATCAAAGCCAGTGAAATGTTATTTTTCGATACAAGTTCCACGAAACAAGCCAGGAGAGACAATCAAAGATGAGAGACAAGATGCGAAGGTTGCTATTGAACTCAACATCAAAATTACTAATACAAATTAATACAAAGAATTCATGGTTCGGGTGAGTCGACAAGAAAATTGGTAATGTTCTTGTTACTTTTTGGATATATGAAAGAAAAGAAGAAAGAAAGAAACAGGCAAACTTACGTGAAATAATCAGGAAAAACGGAATTAAAAACGACGAGCAGGAACGTGAAAGTTGCTGCAGTCCATTTACGAACTACCGGCGTAGAAATAGTTTCCACTAAGAGGGGGATCGTGTTCCCGTTGCATTCTTTTGGACTTTTCGCAGTACTTCTGCCGGAAAATCTTAGCTTCGTCGACTTCTTATCCGACATAGCCGCCGTACAGTGAAACTGTGCGCACGTGAGTGCAAGGAGCCGAGTACGAAAAAGAGGCTGCGAGCATCGAAACTACGCCGAGTAACGACGAGCCCCGAACAATGCTCTCCGACCGTCTATGTCGATCACGACAGCCTCGCGGAATGGACTTTTCTGTTTTCTTTTGTCGTCCAAGAGGTCGTCTGAACAGCCGACATCGAATCGATATTCGCCACGCTGCGTAACAATCGAATTCTGAAGGGAATCCCATCCTCGCCCCCGATTATTCGTTGTCGTTTTCTGGTCTTTCTTTCTCTCCTTCGCTACTTCTTCCGTCCTGCTGATCAGATTCACATCCACTACGTTCGGGCTCTTCGGTTTCTTTCTTTCGCAGCGAAAGATGCTGCTCCCAGATAAATCTCGTTGGAATAATTAAGCTTGACGAATTTACGGAAAGTAGTGGAACTCTCGGTTGAAAGCGCGATCTGCGGATTGAGAATGAAACGAAGAAACGCGTGCCGCTGACACAATTGATTCGATCATTTCTATAATTTTACAAATCCTATGCTCCGTAACTCAGTGAGTTGCAGAAACACAAATTTTTTTGACACGCGAAGACGAAAGATTTGTCAACTGAGCCAAGTGTAACAAAATAGTAAAATAAGTCTAATTAGTTTAAGTAAAATCCTCTACTGTATTCCAACTGCACTGTGTTCCACAGCGTTCTCTATTTTATTCCACTTCGTTTTATCCTTGACGAAGCGCCACACTTTGTGAATCATTTTTACTTTGTAGCTACTATTCTCGTTACTATTTTTTTCTTCCTCTCACACACACACAGCCTTAATGTAACAATAATAATAACAGCATTCTGCTTCTCTTTGATGCGAACGTAAAGTAGTGCAGCCATTGTTACTGCCGTAATAAATCAAAAAACGAACTAAATATGTAGCTGGTAAAAATTTGCACAGCCATGATAAACGAAGGTCGTCTAATGCTGTTGCATAAGCGTTTAATGCTACAACCAATATAATAGAAAGCATCGCTACATTATTGTAGTCAATTATTGGGTCAAATTCTTCGATACCCTTCGGCGTGCCCTAGATACAACGAACGACTTATAATAAACGAGTACTATAATGAACAATTTTTCTCATTAAATTAAAACGCTTAAAAGATAATTGGCCTCTCTGTTTTACAATTCTTTATAAGTTCATGCATATTTGTAACGTATAAGATTTCAATAGTTTGATAGTAAAATAGTTTATGCGTATGTGTGTAATTTTTATGCACTTGTAAAAAATCTAAGGACGCAAAAACGCGTTTTCTGCAACATATTTATATTTTGCGCGTTCATGGAAACATATAAAAAATCGAAGATATAGTAACTGTTACGGTATTTAATATATGAAACAAACCTCTTCACAAACCTCTTCATCTTCACAAAGGTGTGAATTTGCATAACAATCCGTAGTCTACTTATAACAAAGGACTAGAACTTTGAATTATCTCGTTACAGAATTTTAACTATAATTGATTTCAATTTGACACGAACTTTTGACACGTGTTATTCGAAACAGTCTAACGTGTTGATAGTTAAAGAAGCAAACAGGTAAATGAATGGTGCTGCACGAGCGTTCCAATTCATAGAATCGCAGCTACAAATTAACTCTCAAACGACGAATCCGTATTAATCTCATCCGTGAATCAATTGTAATTGAATCACTTTAAATAAATAATGTTCACAGTGCTGAATACCGTGCTTCGGGAGAAATTAATGAAGGCTCATGAAAACGAAACCTGCCGCCAATATTATCCAAGTAATTCACATACATGGAGATATTCTAATATAATAAGAAAAATTAGGAATGTCAAAATAAACGGACGGCCATCGATCATCCGTGACATTCAAGTTTCATCTGCAACACGAACGAATCGCTATTAGCTTCGTTTTTAGCGAATGGGAGAGCAGCACAGTCTGCGCAACGTTGGAAATTTAATTGGAAAACTTTCGCGGGAGAACTCCTATCTTGAATTCGACGATATTTCGATAGTGAAATGCGTGAAATTCCCGTTGATGGAGACACATCGTAAATCCGTTAATTGGGTGTCTCTCTTCTGATTATTTGAGCCTTGGATGATTCAAGAAACTGCTGAACAGAGAGAGAAAGAAAGGAAAATTGCAAAAATGAGGCAAAAAAAAGTCAGAGGAAAATTCGGGAAGAACACGGAACAAAATTCGGTGAAGAAGATGAAAAAAGCACGTATAAGTTGGAAAGTTGAGAGTTTAAAAAAATAGAGAACTATTCGACGAGAGAAAAGATTAGTAACGTCGAATACGGTTGAGTGTTTGGAATGTTCAGTACAATTTATTTTTTTAATATTTAAAGTAGAGTAGTTTAACACTGAGAATAGAGTAGTATTTATTATCTATAGTATATTTAATATTTAATATTAGAAAGAATAGGCTAGTATCTAGAATAGAGGCAACCATATACTAAAATTCTATTCCAGTTTGCATTTCGCTCTCGCCACCAACAGAAATGGAAACAGTTGACTCCGATCCTCGAAACGAGAACTCGCGCGCATTTTCAATTAATAAACGATCGAGATCGCGTCTGGCCGACCTGATTAATTTGCGCATCAACGATACCCGCTGCCTCGAATCTGTTAAATTTCTAATTGCATTTGCCGAAATTTCGCAGGTAGACTTTCCGCGTGTTCGACGAGCGCGAAAGGCCGGGCAAGTTTGCGCCAGCTAGGAAATGCAATTTACTGCTTTGACAGCCGGCCGGGCCAGCCAAAGTGGACCAAAGCATAGAAACAATGTTCAGACTTTACGAATCAGTGCTATTATCCGAACAATGCCGTTAATCAGACGCTTCTTTCTCATCTCCAAAGAGCTTGCTTGTTTCGTTGCGCGAGAAAAAGAGATGAGTGTCCATTCTTTTTTTTTTTTTTTTAATTATTTTGAGAAAACCATGTTTTTGTCCATTTTGACCGAACAGAAGGATGTTGAAACCGGACACGTGGACACGCTGATGACAATTATGAGGAAATATTTTGCGAAAAGAATCGAAGCGATACGTTCAACAGCGATCGATCAAACTGTCAAGCTATCAAGCAAGAGAAAAAGAAGAACGATTTATTTCATGGGTCGATGAATGTGTGTGTGTGTGTGTTTTTTTTTTTTAATCAGCCTGCTCCTGCAGAATAATTGACCCGTGTTCTGCACGAAATCGTGTGACAGCCGTTCTTCAACGATGGCTAGCGCATCAGCACGCAGGACTCGTATAAAATTCTGCGCGTCAGCATTCCTCCAGAATTTTTTTCCAACAACATACGAATACACGACGAACGCTTCGTGCCTTTGATTTACCTCGTTATCGTTAATTGGCGCAATTTTTTTCGGCCGGCATCTAGCTTTCTAACTTTTAGTAACGTTGCTGAATTAACGCGTGACAATAATTGGCGAGTGAGTGTTTGAGTCGTTTCGAGATTACACGTTTCACGGACTTCATGCGACAGAGACATTTGCGATGAAATATTGGGACGAAGAGTAGCTTTTCAAAGAGATTCGTAATTATAAACGGGGAAAATGGTCATTGGCAATATTTTCCGATTCCATTATTAGGCGTACAAATTCATTTGTTGGTTGTATTAAGTTTTAAAGTAGAGTTCGTTTATAAAATGCGGTTGAACTCTCGATCGAAAGTTCTTTAATAGTATTATGAACCATTTCGATACAAAAATTTGGTAATTGACTGAATTTCGAACAATTATTAAATGAAAACTCTTAGATAAGGAGAAGGAACTTGTTTTAGAACGGAAAATATAAATTCCTATCGGGATAATCCTAAAGCAAAGCCAATAAATAAATAATTAACTTCTAGATCTAATGTGTATAATTTTGAATTCTGTGCATTAATGGCCATTCGCTGTATTATATACGCATCTGCAGCAAGGTCGTTGTAAAGTATAACTTGGCCAAACTCGATTAGTGTGCAATCTGATAAATGTACGACGTGCAAACTTCTAAGTACCTGCAAGTCTCGCAATCCAAGTAAATTACAGGTAAACGTCAATGCAATAACGATGATTGATGCCAACCTAGTTTACTAATTAAAAGCTTTGACACCGTTAATGAGCCGAATTTATAAGCATAATTTTTGGCTTCGATAATTTCGGTTCTCCGCTGAAATGATGTTGTAGAATCACTATTTTCTCACTTGGTTGTCGCCAGTTGTGATTTTCTCGCAATCAGTCAAAAAAAAAAAAAAGATTAAAAAATGAGACTCTTTTTTACCTGTTTCGACCCTCGATTTTGAAATTGATTTCAATGTCAAATGAACGGGGTTGATGTTTTTCGGTCGCGGTAATGTCGTTTCGAAAATTATCCAACATGCTGTTCTTTGTATTGGAACCAATTGCGCATACATCAATAGGTACATACATTCAAAAACCTTCGAAGCTATTTTTTACACGACTGGATAGGAAAACAACGAGAATAGCGGACGTCAAGCATCACAGAAGAAGAGACACCGATGACAGGACAGCAAACAAGTGGCAGATTAATTTTGGCCGACAGTTTAATTGGGCCAGGTCGGATTAAACGCGCGGAAGGGCCAGCTGGACATTTTTCACGGCCAGCCGAATAAATAGAACCGTTCTGACGGACGGACGAGTTCTCGTCACAGCGGAATTTCAATTTTCACCATCGTCGACGCGCAGAAACCAATGAAAAATACCAAACAAAAAAAAACCGCAATCATATAAAGACAAGAAATACACGAGCGTGAAAAACAATCAATACACACACATATACAGTAATAAATAATATATATGTCTCTATATGTATATACAAAGTCTACAAGAAGGACGAGATTGATCTTATTATATAGCTCAAGAATATAGAGACAGACAGTTACAAATGATATCTTGATTAACATTGATTATAAAATTCAGATCGTCCGGTTAAACTCAACACGCATCTTCAAATAGACCAATTTCTTTTGTTTCAAAATACTGAAGTGTTTGCATTTGCATCGATTACGCAATTCTATCCAGCTTCAATTGATTAGAACAAACGAATGTTTAAATTGTCAGTTGTCACATTTTCAAAATAAACGATACGTTAATACAGACGAGAATTGTCTGGATGAATTTATGGTTAATGGACCATGACGCAGTGAAAATATTTTTAATTAATAAAAATATCGTTCAATAAAAATCCAATTTCTGTGGCCTCTGCCTCATTAAAAAATCAGATCAGTACCTTCAAAGAAGTTCATTATTGATTGTAAAAAGTGTGAAAGCAAAAACGACAAAAATTCTCAATAACGTTGGGAATCGTGACTTATCGAACAGGTTAAGACCATCGTATGTGGTTGTATCCTCAATTCTTAGGACGATCGTAACTGAATTGCTGAATATGCTTAAGAATATAATCTCAAGATGAAAAGTTATATCTGCAAAGCGTTAAGCTTCATATGCTGTATACCACCGTCTGTATTCTTACCTTGATAAAAATGTTCACGACTCTATCGAAAATTTCGTTTGAGTTAAAAAAAAAAAAAAAAA
>CAJDYZ010012830.1:156785-179600 GCA_903986555.1 Heterotrigona itama
AATAATTACTAAAATAAGCTATTATAAAATACTGTATTTTCATTAGCAAAGATCTTTAAAATAAACCAGACCCACGATATCGATGTACGAAAACCACAGTTGTGTAAATTTCAACTGAAGAACCGGTTAAACTTTCTTGAAATAGATCTTTGAAACCACCCTTTCTAAATCCATTACGCTTTCCTTTCTACCTGCGAAATTACGTCCCGAAGCAGTCGAGACACAAATGATTAATAACGAATCACCAAACCGGGAAACCACGTACATCCTAGAGATCTTACGAATTCTCGGAGAAATTTCACGGGACGTTCGATCCGTCGATGTTTGCGTCTGCTCTGTTGTGTCGTTCGCCGCGAAAGAAACTACGAAATTCCGCCGGTAAGAGGCGATGGCCTCTGGTGGTTTGCTCGTTGTCGTTCTCGAACGACATTTTTCGACGAATTCCATGCTCTGCGACTTGGAATATCGTCGAGAATGTTTCCCGAGTACTCGGAGCACGGCTGATTAAACAGAGTTGAACGCGTTCCCTTTGAAATCTAATTAATCTGACATCGCTCTCGATCGTTACCGCGGACAGTTAGGTAGTCTAACTAGCAAGTAGCCGGGCATTGTCTCGACAACAATGGATACCTCTTGAAACAGAAGCGGAGACAGAGGCCTGTTCTGTGGCCAGTCGACCGGTACAAATTTATTAATTGGCTCAGCCCTGAAGGTAGGGAATTAGACCACCACTACTCTCGCTAAACCCACCACGGGACACGATAACGAGAAGCCGATCTACTGCAGAACTATTTGGAGGCTGATTTGCACTTCGAGAGCGTCGATAATATTGCAGAATGATTTTAATGGATCCCGTTTATACGGTCAGACAGCCTTGAAATAGGCTTTCTCGTCCCCCTTGCCAATATGTTGTCCCACCTAGTTGTCAACGTAATTTATTTCACGAAATTATTCCTCTTGCATTTGGATTTTCATGTTGCATTAAAGTAGAAGAAAATCTTGGTCGGGCGAAATTTAAAATTGAGATCAGTTTCCGAGTAGCAGATTCCTTTATGAAAGAAAGGCAATGGATTATGGATTAGAACACGGAGTTTCCGAAACTCCGTGGGGATGTTGTGTTCGAATTAAAGCATCGTCGATATACACGAGGCAGAGCCACGCGCATAGATACATAGATTCTTTTTCGTAGCGTAATGCTAGTCAACGTCTTGCTTCCGGATAGAACCAACCACACCGAGCAACATTTGTTTTCTTATGAATAATTCGAGCAACCAGAACACCGGAATAATTCATGATATGTATGTCAACGTAAGAACGTTATAGATTTATAGTAGGATTCGGAAACTCGCTCGTCTCGCGGCAAGCGTTCCTCAGCTTTCTTTTTTTTCCCCACCAGAATCCTCTTTTTTCTTTTTTTTTTTTTTTTGTAAACACGCTTCGATATCGTACGTAACTTCGACTTGCAACTAAATGTAACTCCACTGTCGCTTCTTCTGTCGCGAGAACCTAAAGAGCACGATGTCATTCTGGTATTCGTTCTTTTTCACATCATTCAACCGGCGAACGTTCATCAGCCGCGAAACTGCGTCGTACATCACGTGGACGATGGGCCGCGTGTTCGTCCAGCTGACTGGACGACAGTTCCACGATGTCGCACCCACGATGTAAGCACTCGTTGCCACTAATCCACCCCCGTCAGGCGAAGGGCCAGGAGTTGTCTTGCAATTACGGCTTTCCAAACTGCTGCGCCCAGAGACTACGTTACGCTGCACCGTAACTAATGCTTGGTAATCGTTCGGTTCAGTTCTCACCGTCTCCTGTTTCTCCCGTTCCCAAACTCTCCACCCCGTTTCGAATGGTGGCTTCGCTGTCCCAGCCCTCCCCCTCGAATTGCTCGGCTATTTACTATTAAGCGAAGCGAACGAATGTATCCCTCATTATCGGATCGTTTGTCGCTGCCGCCACCAATCTCTCCCGGTTTTCCGCCACTCGACGCGTCGTTTTTATACCTCATTGACTCGGGAAAGTGGACGATAGGGCTGTTAGAGTAGAAAGGGTGACGATTTTAACCGTATTCAAAAGTATCTGCCTCTGTGGTGAAACATTCGTTCGTGAAAACAGACAACGGAGTCACGACAACAGCAAGCGTAAGGTGAGCTTTCACGTTGAACATAATTTGTCTTTGTAATTTTTCGTGCACGCAGTGTCCTGCGCGTGTCTTTGTGATACAAAGTGAAATTTTTTTCCACCAGGTTTATCTACCAGGGCAGAGAAAGTCCGCGACATTTGCCCGTAAGACACAACGGAACGGCGACTTCTCAACCAACCCTTGTCCAACCTGTACGTTATTTTGGAAATTTCGTTTCACCGCTTTGCAACAACCTCTTTTTTTTTGTATTTTCTTTCCGGAGCGAGATGTGATAAAACAAACGGTTGGAAAAATTTTCACGATATTTCGAAACGATAGTTCGAAAAATTCGTTTATCTGGTCAACTATTCCGGATCACCGGTTCCTCCTTTCAACCGACAGCGTTATCGTCTATAAATGATTTAACAATAGCGGCAGTGACAAGCCGTTTTTTCGCCGTTTATGCTTGAAATTGGCAAATTTCAAGCCGACAACCTGGAGCACATGCATGCCCGCGTGTGCAAATATCCAGGCCGAAGGAGCCGAGAGCGAATCGAATGTGAAACGTACGTTTAGCAATGCAAATTGGCCCGATGCAGCCGCTAGATATATTTTCCCGATATACGTTCGCGCTGTACGTGTGCAACTTACATGCGCCTGCACCGCCGAGACGAGCAAAACCGCCATTCCGACAATCGATATCACCTCTCCTTTGACGCGTATCGCGAGCGATGCAATCCCATTTAATACACAGATGCGACGTTCGCTCACTCATTTCGATGCTGCTTAACTTTGAATGTTGCACTTCGCTGCTCCGATCGATTAGATTATCCGTTTAACGTATTCGATCGTAACTTTTTGAAGAGGAAATCCTCCGAGGAATGAGAGTTCCCTGCTCTTTGTCGAACTAAAGGACGGCATAACTATGTGCTATCAATAAGCAGAAACTTACCTCGTGAAAGCCACGTGGCTCTTTCCATTAAACGTCCGGCGAATTTATCAAATCCGCGCCATTACACCGGCCGGCAAATCGAGAGTTCATCCGACGTTCCGAGACCCCGAACTTGATATTCTATCGGCGCACCAAACTTTCCTTGCTTCCTCTTCGATCGTTGCGCTACAACTACAGCTGTAAGCCTCGTAGTAAACAACTGATAACTGCGATATCGATCAAATTAAAACTTAATTTTTTGTGTTTTATTAGACTGCTTTTTTACTGTTTACGTTCTATTCCTTTGATCGTATTCATTATGAATGCGAGATTGCACAAAGGTCCGCAGTCTACTAACAAGGTCTTCATATTTTTAATATAAATTTTCTTCAATGATTTATAGCGACTAATAACTGAGTGGAAGAGAAAAGTTAATGGATATTATTAGTTTATCAGATTCAGATTTTAATGAAATGACATTTTATATATATTCTCCACCATAAGAACTAATAATGAATTAAATTCAAAATTCCAAAATTTAACAGCGTAATCTTAAATTATTACTGACTTGACGTCCAGCTATTGTTAGTTAAGAATTAAAAACGAAATACAAAGATAAAGACGTTTGCTCTTAAAGAAAAATTAAGCTACAGAGGTGACTCACTTGAAATTGATAGAAGAAAAACACGCGTCTGATACCGAAGATATGATGTAAAAAAAGAGCTCGGGACAGAATGAAATTTTGCGTGATAAACAACTAGGAGTTTCGAGACCCCATGGGTTTCTGCATGAAGCACAAATTGCGGAACATAAATCAACATCAACACACTTCTTCCCTTATTAAAGCCTGATTTTATTTTAAATATATCAATTATTAATAAAAAAGAATTAAAAACTACAAAATTAAATTTTTTTGATAAAAAGAACGCCAACATACTTCTATCAACGTTCTTCATTTTTCACTGTGCAAAAGACTGTTCGCTCTTTTTTTCCCGAGACCGCGGAACAGCATTCGCGGTTGTACAGTTCCGATGCCGTTTCTTTGAAACGTGCAAGTTGAATCTTTGGGAAAATATCCGTGAATTTTACTAACATCCAGTATATATCTTCCGGACAAATGTGACAAAGAGATATTTGCACCATTCGTGGGATAAAGGGCTCTTAAAACATCACCGATTCACTTGTATCCCATTGTTTCAACGAACGATACACATTTTATGGCACAATATTCCCGTGTGCACAGCCGAAACGATATTTCAATCGAGTATCGTTGATGGCATGCTCGATTTATCGATTGATCGTATAATAAAGAAAAAATCTACACGCGTGGGCACACACGACCGAGTAGAAAGAGAAATACGAATCGCATTAGCCTCGAGTACGTATGTAAACACAATTCAAGTGAAATTAATACGCGAGCACAACATTCGAATTACACGTCCGTTTTGCTATCGTATAAAATCACGAGTTTACACGAAGCGTCTACGCGTGTGTTCCAACTACCACGTAAATATTATATTATTACGTTTCTCTACGATGTTTGACCAAACCCAGCAGAAAACAACGAACTTGTAGGCACGTAATCAGCCTGAAAATTAAAGATGCAAAGCCTCATCGGTGACAATGTTTCGCGTTAAACTTGTTCGTGAAACGACTGTGGCCCTCGAGTGGTCGGACGATGGCAGAAGAAAGATCGGAATAAAATGAAGCTTTCTTTATCGATCTGTAGGAGAATCGTATTAGTCTGGCAGAAGTTCGAGAATCAATTGGATTCGCGTACGTACGTGGTGCAAGAACGGTGCAAGAATGAGTGGCAAAGTCGGTGGCCGTTTTCACGTCGTTTCCAACCCCTGCTATTTCTCCCACGGAGCCCTTACTTCAGACAGCCCCCCACCTCCTGGCAACGCTCTGTGACTTATAGACTTTGTTTTACTTAATAATAAAGTTCCGCTGGATAAAGGTAAAGTTGCAAGATAAATGGTACGCCAGCCGCGTACTGAAAAATGATAACCAGAGACTCGCCGCGACACCCCGCTCGGGGAAACACTTTCAGCCCGCGTTGCCCCCGCGCTAGAGAAGTATGAAAATCGTTTATTTCAGCCTCGTGTACACGTTAGACCGAGCGAACAAGACGTTCGATAACGCGATAAAAAAAAAAAGTAGGGGATATTTAAACGAGAAATAAAGCGAGAACGCGATCTAGACGGAAAGAGGAAGACCAGTCTTTCCCGTTCGAAGGTTTAAAAATATAACTAATGTAACTAACTAATGTAACTAACGTTCAGCACACAGACACGCAACTGAGTATAATCTTAAGTTGCAATGGATAGTTTTAACTATCGGGCTAAATAGTGATATTTCAAGGAAAATTTTAATAATGTTTAAATTCTGAGAAAGCCGATAAGAGAATTATGAATATCGTTTGTAAAACAGACGATTTCATGAACGACGTAAATGCAACGTTGTTAAATAGCGTATCAGGGATTAGGAAAGCGTGTCTCGCGTCTCGAGACTTTGTTTCGAAATTCTCCTGCAATTTTCCTTCAAATTGGAATAAATATCTCAGACAAATTAAAGTCTGTTTGAGTTATTAATATCATCGAGTACAGTACAAAATGTAATTGTTTACTACAAATCGTATCGTTTGAACGTTAAAATGCTAGATATCGTACGAAAAATATCTTCGTTTTGTTGTATTAAAATTCATTGTTACACGTACGTATTGCCGCTACGAAAACCTCGATCACAATTTTACTATCTTCCCTCTATCTTTCCAATCGACTCTCGGCATTTCATATCAGCTGGTCTGCTCGTAACTCGAGGGATTCGGACGTCAAACAACATCTTGTCACACACACTTTCAATTTCGTGGTCCCTAAGCTCAACCAAAGTCATTCTTCTTTTTCCACTGTTCTCGCAACATTCCCCCTCCCCCTCCCCGACGTTCGTCCAGTCACACAAAAAACAATTACCGCTATCTACCACCCTGTTTCAGCTGTCACGAAAGAATTACAGCGTCACGCGGACCAGAGGACTGCTGATTCCAAACATAGAAAACTACTCTCGGCTGAAAAATACACAATCGAAGTTTAACAGTGGCGCGAGAAGCACGGCGATTGAAGCTTCCTACTTTCTATTCACCGGCTTCTTTTTGATCGTGCCTGTGTTCAAGGCCCCGTTGCTCGACTCCGCGCTCGAACACTTCTCGCTCTCCTTCCGTTGCAGCGTCGGAATGCTCGACTTGCCATCACTGGCCACGGACATGTTCACCACTTTGCCGCTGGCCACTGCCTCCACCCTATGCACGATTTCCGTCTTCTCGGGATACGGTGGAATGGGTGGCCTCTCAATTTCGCCGGGAGGTTCTTCCCTGCGTCTGGAAAACGACGGAATCCTCGTAACCTTCGGCTTCTCCTTCAGGGGTGGCTTCTCCCTCTGCTCCGCCAACTTGTCCCTATCGATACTCTGGCAGCTTTGCTCCGGAGGCGGGATAGCAGACACTTTCGGAATATTTCTGTGATCCCTGGTCCTCTGCAGAGTTGATGTAGGTTTGATGATAATTTTTGGTTGCTTCAAGTTCGAGGACGCACCCTTGGCGTCCCTCGCTGTAATTATTATTCGCGGTTCTTTCCGTTCTTGGCTGACGATATTTGGCGATCTGGAATCCGGACAGGCACACGAACCTAACGAGTCTGATTGCAATTGTTCCGTCGAGCTTGCATTAGATCTACCGGACGTGTTCGATTCCAGCGGAGCGGCGAGTTTCGCTTCTCGATGCAGCTTCTCGTCGGGAACGGTATCCGCTAGACTCACCACGACTTGACTTAAGTTCTGGTTCGCCTGTTCCAATAGATTCCCAACTCTAGGTGTGATGACAATCCTTGGTTCCACGCCGACGATCCGCGTGTCCCAATTCGAGCCCCCGAATTCAGGCTGTTTGTTTGTTTCTTTGCCAGTGATTCTTGGTTCCGACGACGCTGTCGCCATAGAAGTATCGTTCCCAGACGGAGAAGATTTGTACCAATTAGGATTGCCGATCCCCGCCTCCAGCAGGGCAATCGGGTTTCCTATGTTCTTGTCTACGCTGTGGGAGATCGGCTGAATCGCCTCTTGCACGCAAGATACGGCATTTGAATAAATAGTGTCGACGCTTCCACCAGCCTGCGACCTCGTCCTGTCTACTCTGTCGTCCAGAGAGTCGATGATACTCGGGTCGGAATTGTTCTTCGTCGTGTAATCTTGCCTTCTGAGCAACGTGCCAACATGGAGATTGGTAATGACCGATTCCGGCTCGTGCTGGTGCTCCTTCTCCTCTGCAAACTCGAGACTCTTGGACGGGCCAAACATCCTCGGAGGAGGTTGAGGTGGCTGATGAGAGGACGAGGACGAATGCATTCCGCTCCTGTAATCCTTCAACGAACCAACATGCTGCTTGGACGCAAACAAGCTGCTCGGCGCCGGGAGGGACCGTCTTTTCTCGATGTCTGGCAGAACTTTCGGGTAATTTCTGCGCTTGATCGTCCTCAGGGCTTCCTCCGGGCTGACGCACTCCCTCTCTGCCACGGGTTCCCTACAAGTCACGTTTATATCGCAACCTGGCGGACTGTTCACACCAAACGTAGTTAACTTTGGCCCCATCTTCATGTAAATCTCCTCGGTCTGATCTATCGTCGATCCATCAGGATTCAGCTCGGGACGAAGCAAACGGGACTTCAACTTCGGATTGATCTTCGCGTAAAGACTGCTGGCGCTACCGGAATCGGACTCGTATATCCTGGGCGTGGAGAAATTCGGCTTCACGCTCTTCAACACGTTCTCCATTGGCAACGGGTCGCTCTTCGAGTGATGGTGCTCTATGACAACCACTTGAGGAGCTGTCTGTAACTGGCTGAAATTGATCGTGGGATAGTCGACGTTCTTGTCGAACGTGTCGTCCGGTTCGACGACCTTCGCCAGCTCGATAGGCACCTGGTTCAGAATCGATTCGGTTCTGGTCGCGGGTGTGGCGTCAATGGCTACGGAGACCTTTGGGACCTTTGATTTCTTGCCAGGGCGTACAACCAGCGTCGGACCTTTGTCGTAGATCGGCTCCTCTTTCCTTTCTTTCGATAGTGCTTCTTCCAATCTCTTCTTCTCCACTTCTTGTTGTTTCGTCAGTTTGTCCTGGTGCTCTTTTTGCAACGTCTCACGCGTTTTCCTTAAAAACCTCGGGGAACACCTTCGCCAAAACAAACACGTTTGATAAATCGATACTTTTTGCAAGTGACGTTTTATTGATTATCAAGTGTACAAATTAATTCGTCTTTTCGCAAATTTGTTGTTTATTTATGAAAGTCCGAAGTATTTTACATTTAGCCTGGAAAATAATCTCCATCGATTTGTATATATTTATTTTATAACTTTCGAATCTTCTCTATAAAAAAGATGATGGCTTTGAATGAAAAAAATTTTAACTTTCTCAATTGTTTCAAAGTGCAAATGTTTAAAGTTATCGAAGAAAATGGTAATTTGAAAAGCTGCGTGAATGAGAAGTTTGTTGCTACATATGACCGTGCAATTTTCGATTGAAAAATTCTGATTGTCGAACGACATTATAATCAATATTGCTTTTTTAAAATTGTATAATTAATATGATTTCAAATCTTGGCATAAAAGAACCTAAACAAAATTTCAATTTAATTAAAATTTATTTAGATTTATTTTGTCTAAGTTTATTTTTTTACGAAAAAATTTGCATTCATAAACAATTAACAATTAACAATTTGAATCTTAAAATATTCGTTCGTTCTGAAGTTTCGATGCAGTCGCAAACAAATGAAAATGAACTCGTACCACTTTCTGTTAGAACAAAATTAATTACGAAAGCCAAGAATAAATTTGTACGCGAGAAGAAATAATTTTCCAAAACTTTTCGCGACTGATTTCCGTCAAAGGGTAAAACTACTCCTAACTATCGCTAAGTAAATTTCGATGACACGGAATCGGGAGTGGAAAACTGCCGTAACCAGCATTGGTTTCGATGAATCAGCTCGCGTCTTCAAGCGAAGTCATTGATTGAACTAACCAAGAGTCCGACGGATTTCTGAGGGGCTCTTACTCGATTCTGTCTATTTGTCGAACTATTCACAGGGACCGTTTTCTAATTGATTCGTCCGTAGGACGAACTCACCTGATCGTACCCACCTGTGCACGATCTCCTGCTGTATCCATTCTCTAACTTTGACGTGCGTGTCGATAGTGGATCCAGAGTTCTGTCTGGACAATTTCGAGCGTCTGCCAAAGTTCGAGTTGTTGTCGTACGCCTTGTCGTTCTTTATCACGTCGTTCAGATCCGGCTTGCTATCACTCTTGTAACCTAGCTCTCCGTAGTGATTCTCATACTTGTCCGATTTCGCCCGTTTCGAGTCCTCTTTCTGGCTGGCGCGTCTCTTCACGCCTGTCCCTTTCGATTTTGCGTCGTGCTTCTTGCAGTACAAGTAGAGGAACGCCGTGAAATTGATCAACAAGAACACCAGGCCGAAACCGGTCAACATAGTGACCACGGAGGAACTTTTCGGCGCGCTTGGCTGTGGGATCACTTCTTCGTCCGATTGCGAGGAAGTTGTGGAGTCCGGAGTTGTCGACGGCTCGTAACGATCGTCGGCCTTAAATCTGCAAAGCGAAAGGTTTATTTGCTTCGTCGCGGCGATGAATCGCGAGAAGGGGAAACGTTAATTTTTACGGCTGCAACACGGAATCGTGTGTGAGCCTGGAAAGTTTCGGGAGCTGCAGCTGTTTGCACGGAAGCTTCCGGCAGGGATAGGAAACTTGTGTCGTTGCAGGGGAACACGCGAGTTTAGACTGAACTTAGTTGGGTAGTTTCTCAGATTTGTACGGCCTTGTACAGATATTCATAGACGGATTTCGCGAGTAATTCGATAAGGTGTTAAAATTTAAGCAGTTACTTGTCTGGAGGGATTGAATCGTAGCGTTTGTTTATATTTGTTGAAAGTGCGGGTCAACGTGCTGGTAGGTTGAATTCTTTTCAGGATGTTAACACACAAGCTCGCTGAACCGGAGTGAAATTGAAACTTGAAGTGAACGAATGTTTTGCCCCGTTGCGCGCAAGTTTGAATAAATTCTATTCAACTGGTATAATATGGACAATTTAAGCGGGCCGGGACAAGCAAGAAAGCAGACGCGATAGCGTGCAAGTGACGTTTCATTAAATGTTTAGCATACGCTTGAAAAACAGTCTCGAGATTCCTGCTTATATAACGCCACGCGAAAATGAATTGCGTTTAATTTTTCAATTGATATCCGCGCTGAATTTTCCAGGGGGAAAAAAGCAGGGTATAAACGAGCGCGTTGTCGATTGAAAGTTTTAATAATAATTTTGTCATGTCATTAGCACGCTCGTTAATTATCGCGTATACAAGAATCTTTGTAATTCAATGAAATTGTTCTTTAAAAATTCAATCATAAAATATCAGATCACATTAAAAAGAAAGAAAAGAAAAGAAACGAGACTGATCTCATAATTCGAAAACAAAAATAAGAAGAGGACAGATAAATAGTGATGAATAATATTTTAACTAGAGACAACAGAATCTTTAAACTCAATCTCTTTAGTTCAAATATGAGTCAGAATTGAACAGAACGAATTTTTGAAACACGACAACGGACTCGCCTACAACGCGTTATCTGACTGTAAAACAGTTTTTGGTTGATGAAAATGTCTTTCAACATCCAAAGAAAAGATCAGTGTTCAAGGAATCCATCTTGCATCGTAGAAAACAAAGGGAAAGCAAAGGGACGAAAAGGAAATTCTCAACAATATTGCAGAACCTAATCGACAAAATTGTACGCAACTGTGTGTTAAAAAAAAAAACTATTTTTAAGATGATTGTCTCGTTTTTCCCACTTCCTTCTTACAATTCAATGCAAAGCCTCGTTACAAACCTGGAACCATAGGTGTCATATTCTCTGCTCGCATTCGCGTACTTTCCGATCCTATCCGCGATGTCGAGAATCTGCGGCCTCGGTCCTTTGGGTCGAATCGGCAACGATGCTCCTTTACCGGGAGGACGAAGCAAATAAGGTACGTCCTCGTTCCAAAATTGCATCTCTGCAGATCGATAACACCTGTTGGTGCTCGGTGGGATCGCTGTATGAATTTGCAGGTCGTACATTCGTTTAATCTAATTTTCATTGATCAATAATTATCATTGTTATTCAATTATCATTGATCAATAGTTAATTAATCATTGATCGAATCGTTAATCAGTGATCAAGAAAACAGTCTCGTGATCAACAAAACTTACTGAGATTAAGGTAGGTCTGATTTTGAGGTTCGTACTCGGGCCAATCGATATCGTACTGGCGCCATTCCTTCGGACCATCCGTCAGGTAAGGATATCGCTTCGCGATGTTTGGATTCCTAATTTACGAATAGTAATTGAGTTATTGCAAAAACTTTGAAGAAGAAGAAAGGAAAGGAAGCGGGATTCTTTAAACTTTTTTTTATTTTATCTATTGTTATTAAATATTAACATTGAATATCAACATATTTCTATGTTACCTCAGAATATCATAAAAAACAAATATTGCATAAAATTGTGATATTCATTTGTTCATTCAGATAAGAGAAGTAACTCAACACTAATATTCGTCCCCTAATTTGTCCATGTAAATTTAATTGCTTGTTTACATTAAAATTTCACGAATGTACCTTTCAACAAACAAATTCCCTCGATTACTGCAGATGACAAGGCACATTATTATCTTGAATTTCGCAACGCGTTTTCAAGAAACAGTGCGTGAAATAGAGCGTGAAGATACACAAAGGTAAAGCATTTTTACCAATGGAATTACAAGCTCGTCGGTCGTTCTCGCAGCAGAATCGGAATCGAATTCCAGACTGAAAACCGAAATTGCGATTTCGCGATGTTTTCAATAAAGTCCCCGGCAGGAACCGAGTCCAGCAGTGCATTTCCAGGTACTCCTGCCCCGACACGCGCAAAATGATATCGTATATCCACGCTTGGATATCGGAAAACCAGTCCAATATCGAAATTTTGATACACGGTAACTCTACTCCGTTTCTGTGACGCGATACTCGTACGTTCGAAGGAACTTCTGCCTGAAACGTGTATCTCAAAGAGATCGAGAGATCGAGAGAGAGAGAGAGAGAGAGAGAGCCGATCGACGAACACCATGACTCCTGTCTTGAAACGGTTATGAACGCAATTTTACCGTTCACGGCCGAACGTTCCTTTTCTTCTATGATTTTTACGCGAGCATAAAGTTCACCGATCGAACCTGACAACCTGGACGAAACGTCTCCGACAGCCGGAGAAATATTTCTCCAAACATGGATTAAATCTACCGATAAGGAACGGAATTCGAACCGTATCGATCGTACACCTGTCTCGGAACGAAATTGCGAGGCTTGAGAATCGTTTCCGTAAAAAGGTTCTTCCTCACTCTTATTGACTGTGAAATAACGCAGGGACGCACCACGCCCTTCGTTTAAACGCACGGGTGCAACCATGGGAAATATATTCTTCCAAGGAGGCGTGACACAGTGTCACGCGCGATATCGATCAGCCCAGCGTCAGTTGCGAAGTTGTGCGGAACACACGTGGTATCTACTTACTTGGGCCGCCACCGCGTGCATTAAACAGCTTTGTTTCGCTTAATTGGATTGACCTAGTTGCTTGTGATCCGCCACCATGTCGCGATGCATATGCAATTCTGTTTTCGACGAAAAAATCACGAGCTTGCTGCAGAAAGTACACGGCCCCGTAGCTTTAAATCTCGTCTCGAAATCTGAATTGTTCCAAATTTCTGCTTCAAGACTACACGTAGATTAATAGGATTGCGGCTGTCAAAAATTAAAAGCGAAAGAAAAACAATTCAATTTTTTTAATTTATGCAACTCTTTAATTTCTTCAGTTTGCAAGAAACATTTCGTTTCAGGCAGGACGAAGAAACTTTCATTTCGCAGGTTAAGTTATTTACGCTTATTACCAACGGAACAACTTTGTGACATCACAGTGAAAACATTTTTCTCTGCGTAGTTTGCGAAGGAGAATGTAATGTGCCGTTTGTCTTTAAATACTTTCTTCATAGACACGACAAAAATCGCGAACTTTCCCTCTCCGACTGAAATTTCAACTGCAACGAGCCATGCATTCTATACAAAACCATCTTTAAGCCGGAAGATTGAACTGGTTGTAGAGGGAATATCATTGATTCAGTCGATTGTGTTCGTTGTTTCCAAGGAGACTAAACAATCGCACGATGTGATATCGATACACAGGATCGTCGATACGAAAACGCCGATAGAGGCGTTTCACGTAGCATGAATCGACGAAACAAATAAAAAGGACGACTCGGTATATTGCCTGCGGAGTTCGTTTCCGAAAATTATCTCCTGACGCGTGCGATGAAATACGAGAGAAATTTCGTGCTTTCAAAGATAAAACAGTGGAATCGATTGGCTCCCCAGTCCGGGGAGAGCCACCATCCCTCTGCTTGAAATGAAATGTGCCGGTAATTTGTATATATAGGTAATCTGCTTGTATCAAGAAAATTAAAATGGCCAACCCATCGGGTCGTTAATTCACCAATAACTGGTGTCGAAATAACGAGGGTCAAATTGCAGTCGGCCAGTTTTTGTCGAATGAACCGGGATCGTGTTGTGGCTATATTTCAGTTCGATGTTCCATTTCTGTCGCGTGGCAATTTTGAAGAAATTTTCAGGCGCCTGTCTCTTTTTAATTGATTCCCCTCGATTATTTTCAATGAAAAGGAGCTTGCCCCTTTCGAATGCGCTACGCACGCAGTTTCGAAACGAATTGCGAAATCTCGTATTTTCGTGAGATCGATCGCATCATGCTGTGTATTTATTTTCTCATAAACGTGGTAATCTACGTGTGCATTCCCTTTGAAGTGCACCGAAATTAGAAATAGCTCTCTCAGAATTAGAGTGGAAACGATCGATGGAACGGAAAGATTGATCATCCGCCCCTACTTAGAAACCTCCAATTTCCACGATATCATCTCGCCGCCGAATATGCACATTTTGCACCACGAATATTCGTGGTCTCGGTTGATACAACCGAATGATCCTGCGAAAAGATCCTGCTACTTTCTCGTATGCCAAGTCTAGCAATGAGAATGCAGAATAACACACGCACGAATAGTAAACAACAGAAACGATCGAAGGCTGGCGATTACTCCATTTAACCTACGTTTTAATTATCACGCTCCATTTAACCGGTGCACGTTTTAATCATCGTGATTTACGGCCTATAGATTGAACTTTCCCCCCGTTCCGGGACAACTCTATCAAAAAAATGAACGAAATCGTCTGACGACGATTCTCCGGCGATCATCAAGGACTGGAATTTGAAAATCTACTTGGGATATTCGACATAAATTTCACCTTCAATGTAAAAATTCAATGAAATTGAATAGAATGCTGCTGAAAATCCGTCGAATTGTTGACAAACCGTTACAAATAATGGAAATAGATGTATACCTTGGCAATAACGGCACGATGCAAACTTTGTCTGTAATGCCACTGATTAAGATTAGCCAATTCGAATGGAGCTTTCGTCCATTTCCATTATTAAGTAATAAGTTCAAAAATGAACGTAAAACCTGCCGGTTTCGCTTTGACTGGCTATACGAAAAATCTCGGGCAGTTTTCAAATAATCAAAATATCGCGACACGATGCGCGACTACGAGAGATGCAGAGAATTTTATACGAGGTTCTCTCTCGAAATTCATTATCAACCGACCGACGGGAAATAGACTGACGCGCTTTCAAACGTGATTTTCAATTATACGCGTCTCTGGATATTTATGTTTAACCATTTCCCGTTACTACGCCTGTTCGTGAGACTTGTAATTATTTTTCCAAATAGATTTAATCACGACCCTGCTAAATCTCTCTGATGCTCGTTTCTCGTGCCGCGAATAGTCGCAACGGCCGTTTCGGCGATTGGCGAGAAGCATAATTTCCACTGGAAACTTTATACCGTTTTATTTCACTCGATTTCAAGGGAAATCTCTGCAGGAGCTCTGCCAGATAGATAAAAATGGCGGGAACCATCGCAAAGGAACGAACAACCGAAAGATTCTTTCTTTAATATTCCTTTGCTCCTCTGTGCTCTTCTATGTACGGATGTTATGTTTTTCAATGAAATGAATGTGTAATTTTTCGAGCATGTACACACTACGCTCGTAATAAATACGCGTTTTAATGAATATGAATGTCGTTAAAATATATAAATTAATGAAAATATTTACTTTCTCGTAGAATTAACGAGTAATGAGTAATTTGTCGACCAACTTGTCGTCTAATTTGTCGACTAAAATTCAAAACATGATGTATCTATTAAATTTAAAAAAAAAAACTTTTTCTATCCGAGCTCTACTTCGCTAAGATAATTAGCGTTTGATATCTTTTATAATACATTTCATCAAATTAAATCAATAAAAATCGTTTTATAACGTGTGTCACTCTTGCTCGCATTTTATTGTATATGTATATATATATATTCATTATTTGAAGTAAATTTTTTCAGGTCATAACAATATATTATAATAATATTAAATGTAGCCATTATTCATCAATATGTTATTTTTGTGGCTCTTTAATTAAATTATGTCCTATTTAAATTCACGTCAATCTGAATTTTTGACCAGTGATGTAAATTTACACATTTTTAAAATCAGAAAACCTCAAAAAACGCTTAATGTTTCAATTAATATAAACCTGGCCCTACCATAATAATAATTTGTTTTTTATTGCTTTTATTTTTAATTGCTACGTTCATTTATCGCTTTTTCTCTTATATGATATATATTCTATTTCCTCAGCTTTGTACTCTTCTGTACCAAAGGATTAATCCTCTTTAACTAATAAATAAATAAACAAATAAATATTTCATCAGTTACGTTTACTTGTACTACCAGTTTATTTTAAATTTTTGAACGATGCAAGCACAATGTAACACAGGAACAACTTACCCCACGTACGCGAAGCTACACCACCAGTTCATCATTGCTTCGGAGAAGAGTATTTCGCCGATATTGTATCGGCGACGCTGGTCGTATTTGCTGCTGTCGAGAGGGACGCCGAGAACGTAGGGCAGTTCCTCACCGTGTACGGTGCACTGACGTTGTTGCTGCAAACATATAACAGCGTCTGATTCGAAATACTTTGCCGGCCGGCAACAAAGTTCTCGCTAAAATTTCGCGATCCAAAGGAAAGGTCAAGTGAGGCCTTCTCCATGAAACCGCAGCCATTGTTATTAACTTCCGTTTCACTGCGTTGTGCTTTTAACTCCATCGACCTCGTTGTTATTCCCCGTTCCGGATGATCGATACTATCCGATAAGTTCGTTCTTCCTGGACGATCGCGGTCAACGATCCCGATGAATATATTCCAGATGTTGAGGGCAGCGAGTCCGCATTTTCGGTGAAATACCGAGTTGCGAGAAATACTGTAATATTGTTCACTATTTCGATGGACCAAAGTATGTAAGAATTGGTCGGAATCACAAGCTGTATAGTAACTTGTCAAAAGTTTGAAGAATCTCGTACTGAACTCTTGCGTGGAAATTGACAATTGAAAAATTCAAAGGAACTTGAATAGTGATCGAGTTGAAAAAATATCCTACAACTTAACCTGACAATTAATTAAAAAAAAAATTGACCTTTTACTTTAGAAAACCAAAGTCTAGTATCAGCAAAGTTTTATCCGAAGTCTAGTATCAGCATATTTTTTTGCTGAACTTATTTTGTCAATTAAAATCTAAAGCATATTTCTGAAGCACATGTTTGTGCATTCCTTCTTTTATACACTCCCTTTAGAGAAATTATCTTCTAGATTTTCAGTGTTGCTAATTGTAAACAAACTCAGCCAATGTTCACTGACAATTGGACCTACGTGATCGTAGCCAGAGTGTCAAACTGCCTGGATCTCGGTTCTGATCTGTGCTAGAACCATCTCAACAAACAATCGTTGAACTAATTGTAAATGTCCTGACACAAACCAAGTCTGCTCATCTACGTAAGATTCGATCACTTTCTTGCGATACTACAGATGAATGTATTATCCCGAAATCAAGCAGAAGCTTTAATTTTTAGTTTTCACGATCGATCGAGATACATCCCGCGATTTGTCGTAAATTTTGTGAGCACGTTGCTAAGAAAGGCGATACGATAGCATTCCTGTTTTGCAGTCTCGAGTCCATCAATTGCAAATTGCGCACCTAACTGCGAGGTGGCCAAGCTTGTAAATTCGAGCAGAAACTTCGTTACATTCGGTTTAACGACATCAGGCGGTCACTGTCCTTCTTGGACAGAGCGTAACAGGCTGGTACGCAACGCCGATAAAAATAATTGGACGACGTCCAAATGGGCCCCATCGTAACCGGGATTTTTCTCTCCGTTCGCGCACGACCGACCAACGAACAGTCAGTAGGTCATACTTCCCGTTTCCGCCAAGGAATCCGCACGCTGCCGGAGGAAAATGAATAAAATGCAAAGCACATCGTCTAATCGTACGTGCTCCAGTTTTCACGAGAGGAACAGCCCCAGCGAATTTATGCGACTCCTTAATATTTTTGTCGACTTCCTGATTCTTGACCCGGAGGAATTTGTCAATCTAGACAGTGATGCGCCATTGTCGCCATCTTTTTTCGCTGAAAGCGCGAATCTTGTATCTTTATCGAATTCTAACTGCTTCGTGGAGCTTCGACGCATCGTTTGAGTATTCAGAGGCAAAGAAGCTCAAGAGACACGGACGAAGCGAGTTGAACGAAGAGCTATGGAAATGTTTCGTCATTTTTAAGTGACATAGACGGTGTAGTTAATTGTGAAAGTGCTTTCAAGGGCGTACTTACGCCGGAGTACTCCTGCATCGCTTTCGGATGCGAGAAGACGTACATGTAGCTCTTCGGATTCGCCCTCGAGTGCAAATTCGCGGTCATAATTAATGGCGCGACGGTACCGCTGTCAGATAGCGCGTCTAGAACGAGATCCCGATTCTTCAAGGTGTAGTCGTTCGTGAAGCCGGAGAAATCGCCGTATTGTTCCAGAATCTTCGACAGAATTAGCTCTGCTTCCAGTTCGTGCGTTGCCTGCCGACCAAGAAATATCGCGTCACTTTGTTACTCGTACGTCGGCTGAATTTCGTTGGATTCAATATCAGCTAGCATGCAAACATTCCTATCTCCGAGACTCCGTTCCTCGACGATACATCAATTTCTCTTCCCAAATAAATCGCGATCAAAAGCAGTTCTAATTGACAATCGAGAAAATTAGCAAAAAGCGTATTGACGATTCGATGGCGTACCTTGGCGTGTTCTCGTAAAACTTCATCTCTCTGCACGTCCACCATCCCGTGTAGCAACGCTATCGGCGACAAAATATGAAACTTCTCCGATTCCGTGACGCCGTACATCAAATCAAATCTGTTCAACAGGTTTGGACAACAGTTATTCAAACAGTTCTCCCTCGTAAAAAAAAAACACAAATCGTACAAAGAGCAAGTGAAAAACGAAACGTTTTTAGTTTCTCGACTTTGAGATACGTTTCTCACTTTGCTTTGGTGCAAAAAGTAACATTATTAAATTATAAACTACAAACCGTAACATAAACTACAATCAATTCCAAAATCAAAGAATCAAATGCAGACGATTTCATTGATTACTTATTAAAACGTGTATGTATACTTATCATGCATAAATAACTGGGATATTAAAGATTCGACAACGACAATTACAATCAGCGAATATTCCTCTTGATTCCTTTGTTAATTTTCAACATTTTACTACAACTGAGATCAAATGAATTAATGGAATATAAATTCTGAAATACGAAATATATCTACATCGCTCAAGTTTCATATTCATTTCCAATAAATAGCTTTAATAAATATAGCTTAGCAATAAATAGCAAGGAACACATGATAAAATTTAAGTAAGCTTTTTGCAATGTGATAAAGAATATATATCTCAATCTATTTGATATCTCAACATTAAACGAATATACTTCAAATTGCTTGATTTAATTAATGTAAGATGTTTTGCAAAATTACTGCTTTTTTGTTTACACTAATTGATATTAGGTATTCCACGAACTTTAAAACGTTGCAATTAAATTCAGAAGATCCTAAGATTTAAATTGTATTACTACTAGATTATTGTCCAGATACTTATGCATAAATAGCAGATTAATCTTTGCAACCGCGACACCTACCTGCCAAATAGCTCAGAGTTTTTCATCAGATTTAAAGGCTTATCCGGGATAACCACATTGTCAATTAACGGCGCGAATGCTGGGACGTAATTCGGCTTGTGGATCTTCACGTTCAGCAACGTGCTTACATCTTGGCCACGTAAACACAATGCCAGGTCACTGTCAGTCGTGGTGGGACAATTGAGGGCGTGCGCCACCTGAAAAATGGTCCAGACCGTTCTTCAACGACATCCAATCAACATTCCCTCTGTCTACTGGAATCACCGCCGCTGGTCGTGATGATGAAAAACGATATTTCTTCCTTTGCTAGTTCCAATCGCAATCGCAGCCTTCTGTTCTTTTATTTTCGAGCAGGAACTAGGCGAAACGTACAGTATGAAACGCGACTCGTTTGCCCTTAGCGAGAAGCATGATATCGATCTTCTGTCGACAAGATGTCAGACACGTCGAATTAAAATGTACCTTTCGCCATGAGTCAAACATCGGCCTGCTTACTATACTTTCACTTTTTTCGCATTTTGAAGCAGTCAATCGACGAGCGACGTAAGTCCAACATTAGGAGAAATAAATTTGTCATTAACGAGCACTAATTATACTTCATTTATTAATTAAAACTTGCGTATATTTTACTTCATGTTAATAAAAAAATAAGAGTTGATTAAACGTCCCGCTGTAATTGTAAGCAAGAAGTTCTTGGCACATTTTTCCATTTCGTGTTTCGTCGAGATTGATGTACCAACCTGTTTGGTGATTTGTAGGGGCGCTTTCCCGATAGCATCGGCGCTTAACGCTGATCCAGACATCAGTATAGCTCGTTTGAAGAGACCTGCGAAAGATGGAAAGACGATTAATGATCGGACTCTCTCGGGATCGAACTAGTAGCTACTTGTACGCGAGAAACGTTAAGTTTTTCATTCTATAGTATAATTATTGATCGAACATCATGGTGCAATTCCCTTCGGCTTGTATCGCCGCTGAAAAATGATCGTAGTCTTCATTTTCTTCACTCACTTTTTCCTCAGAAGGGTTATTCTTCCCATCAGCGACTTTAAAAAGAAATATACAAAATCCTAGAATCTCCATTCAATTATAATCTTGAATGATATCCGTGCTTGAAATATCTGACTGTAGATTGTTTCTACTTACAAGGCACATTTGTGTCAAATTGACCAATTAAGTCGAATGATCCGTTTTGTCGAACGAATCTCATATCCTCGTGAAATTATGTCTTCAAAAGGAACTGAATAATTTTTTAAAACGCTACATTTAGTTTACGATTACAATCAATCTTTTTTCTTTTTTTTTTTCTTCTTCCTCATGAACATGGTTTCTTTGATCTTAAAAGTAACGTTCAACGTTCGCGTTTTAAAAATCGAAATCTGTACTCGATGATCTTTATCGATTTGAGGAAAATGGCGGTTACATGTAACTCCCACAAAAGTGTTCTCTTAATATTCAGGCATCGCAAAAGTCGCAAACACGCAACACCGCAGTAATAGTTACCTTTCTTATTAGCCACCGGGCTGATAAGCAGCAGGTTAGCAAAAATGGCACCGGTACCATGGCCGACGAGCGTTATGCTGTTTGGATCGCCACCAAAATCAGCGATGTTCTCTCTTAACCAAAGTAACGCTGCTATTTGATCCAGCAACCCGAAATTACTCGTCGTATCGTCTCTGATTCCAGGTCTCAAGAAACCTGCAACGAAACGTTCATTATTGAATAAATAAGTTATAATCAAATTGCGAGTTATGATCATAATACATTTAGGAGATTTAAATGTAACTAACAGAATACAAATAATATGAGAAAGTATATAAATATTTAAATTAAATAATGCTTTTCATAATATGCATACGTAAAACAATTTTTTACCTTTTACTAGATTTTATTTGTTTATCACATTCTCAAAAATATGAATTTGCATAAAATCTGCAATCATTATGTTCTGTTACAGTTAATGAATAAGTTCACTTACTATCAAAGAATTTTTGTAAAGTGCGTATAAAACACAGTGTAATATGATTGTCATAATACTTGTCACATACTTGTTGTACATTTTGAAATTAATGTGTATAGTAGCTACAAGATATTTCTTGTAAGCATATATTCAATAAAAAATTAGCATATAGCATAGATAACCATCTTAAGCGTATAATAAATTTGAATATACGTATAGTTTCAATATTGTGATTATTTTGAATAATATTGTACATTGAATATTTATTAATATAATAGACAACTGGCTGTTTAAATGTCAATAAAACCTCTTGTAGTTTTTTTTACCAATATATCAGTCTAATTTTAAGATGTTTTATATAACACAAATAATGTATTCATAAGAAACTCCAATAAATACTTTAACCATCGAAATTACTAAATATCACAATTTTCCTATATATAAAATTTCATTACATAATTCGTTCAATATGCAAGATGTCACGTATCAATCGTAACCATTCAATATCGGAACAGCAAGAAAGACCTTACGTTCGTCCCCCCTTTTTAAAAAAAATTTTTCTCCAATTTGAAAAAAAGGAAACGTTTTACTCTACGCCTACATTCTCCACCAAACCATCAACGCGGGACATAAAGCTGGTCGGCACAACGTGCCTCTTCTTTTTGTTCGCACGAGCTTGCTCGTTATCCATATTTTTCCCCCCGTTGTTTTGCAAAAGGCTGAAGTTATCCGGACCTCTCGCGAACTGTAGCCGACTACGGGAAGAGGGTGAAGTTAACTAAGCGCCTTCCCAGCACTTTAACCTAATTTATGATTATGGTTTCGCGGCTGCTTCTTTGTTTTTTTTCCTTTCGCAGTGCTCCCTTTTTTCTTTTCTTTACCCCTTCCATCGCATTCGTCGGACGTGGCAGCGCAGCTCGCGCCACCGACGTCCGTCCATTTGCATCGCGCGCTCGGAGGTCGCGTTATCATTTTAGGAGAAACGCTCCCTGTGTTGCGAATACCCAGCTGCAGCCGGTGGGCCGGGAGCAGAGCTGAAGAAAATAGAGCAGACCACGGGAAAAAACGGTGAGGATCGATGGAAGTTTTCGGGGGCAAAAGGGTCGCCTTTGTCTCGCTGCCGAGCCTTTTTGCTCGCAGAAAAATTTTCTTCCCTCCTGTGTAAGAACGAGCTCGAAACTTTTACGTTCCCCATTTGTTTCACCTTTGCGGTTCCCTACGGCCGGGTAACAAATTGATGAATTATTCTCACAATAACTGCTACCTACTTGACTATTAAAATTGAGAAATAAGAAATTTTCATTGAGTCAATCTTCTAGCATTATATATGCAATACGAAAATACGTGTTTTTCGTGATATCATGTATTTCTCCTTTCCTCTAATTTCTGACCACGATGTACACACCTTCTAAATTACTTAAGTTTTAAACACGGATTAAAAATCACAGGAATTGTTATTTCAAGAACAAACAATTATCATTACGATGTGTTCCCTTCTCTACAGATTTCATCTGATACATTTTATCCTATTTCCA
>CAJDYZ010012842.1:56072-72874 GCA_903986555.1 Heterotrigona itama
TAAATATAGTAATAATTCAATTTCCTGCAACACAATTATAACGCACATCAATTTTTGACATGAGCCTGAGACAATTATAGGTAACTATTTTTTTATGGTTATGATGTGAAGATAGGATAATATAGTTGTGAAAATAAAGGCTTTTATTATTTCTTTTTTAATGTTATCATTCAAACAATTGTTATCATTTTTGAGAGAGTTGCAAATAGTTAATAGAAAGATAATCATATATACGTATGTACAGATGAAATAGAGTTGATTTATTAATAAAAATGAAAATTAAATATTTAAATATTTAAATTAAATTGTATTAAATAATTATGCAATAAGTATATTAAAATATGTAAGAGACGCGTTCCTCTGTCCTTGATTCTACTGCCAAAGCCAATAAACGTATAAATGTAATGTGAAGGACGTATCTCTCGCACATCTTGGCCTAAAGACCAAAATAACTTACCTTTCCGGTAATCGGGAAGGACACAAAGAGAGTCGATATATAAAGGTCGACTCGAATGCGCTGCGAGGGAATTGAGGTCAGTTTATTCTACGTGGCATTTGTCAGCGGAAGACGTACGTGACATTCAGCGCTTTCATAAATCCGATACATATCGCTGATGTATAGTACTATGACACACAGTATTACTCCAAAGTGGAAAATTTAAACTGAAACTAGCCGCCAGCAAAATTGAAAAGAAGCTTCAACAGCTTGATCATGGATGACATAACCATCAACCTGGCTTGCACGCCTGCAGATAAATCCATTTAATGGACTGCGAAGAAAAGCATACTCAAGGAAGAAAACTCAACGAAAAGCATACTAAAATTATCACAGTGATCCTCGTCGTTCTCCGACTACCACCGTTGTTTTATCACGATTAATATTACGCGATAACTTTCCCCACGTTCCGTTGGAATGGTGGAGAATAATAGGGTTGATTTCTGATGAGATTGTACAGAGTAATTTATTCACATCGTTTAGTGATATTTTCCAAGAAAATGAAATGGAACTGTGGCACGATGAAATTCTTGTCAAGAGTGAACTGCTCTCGAAGTTATTTTTTTCCCTTCCTTGTCTTGATGTTTATTTTGTGCAGTGCCCGGGGCTTGACTTGCCTATTATCTGCATTTAAAGTAACGGGATTAGGTGTGTGATATTTGTGTGTTTTTATTGTGGTCTATTGGTAGTGACGTTGTGCATGCAGGAAAAATTTCAAAAAAGTTCTGCCTATCCTTATGACGTTTTACAGAAGTGTGAGTTCATATAGATGTTGCCACGTGCTTACATTTATAGGGATACATATGTAGGGCCTCGCATTTATCTTAAGTGGTAGTTCTTGGATGTTGTAGTTGCTAATCCTGTGTTGCTAATTAATAGGTGTTATGAGTGTGGTCACATGCTCGTCAGACGGAATCTTGTATGTATTCGTTTATTGTTTGTATTTTAGCCATCTTGTGCAATACTGTTATAGGTGTGTTGCGTGACTTGTTCAGTATAATTCTGAGGAATTTGTTTTGTATTTTTGCGTCTTGTTGATGTGCGTTTTGGCTGCTACGGCCCATACATAATGTCCGTACATGATAATCGATCGAATGCATGTTTTGTATAAGGTAATTTTGATTTCCTTGTTGAGTTTGCTGTTTTTGGTTATGAGTGGGTAAATTTTTTTTAGTACGGAATATGCGAGTTTAGCTCTTGCTTCAATTGCTGGGGCCCAGGTCATCTTATTATCCAATGTGACTCCTAGGTATTTAACCTTGGTAATCCAGGGGATTCTGTGCCCGTTTACTGTAACATATTCAGATAGTTTTGTCATTTTGCGTGTGAATGTGGTTACCTGCGTCTTTAGTGGACTGATCCTGAGTTTCCATTTTTGCATGTACTACAGTATTTTCTCCATGTGTCGTATGTACCTGGTTGCTTGCGACAGGCTCCAGGAGGATGTGTATATGGCCGTATCGTCGGCGTAGATTGCTAGGTATGTCTTGAGAATGTCGTTGGTGTATATATTGTAAAGCACTCCAACTTTGATCTCTTTTACGCTAGAGTTGGCGCCGTTTATTGAAACGTACATCCTTCTGTCCGTGAGGTAATTCTTTATTATCTTAACTATTTCCGTCGTGATTCCTATTTTGTACAATTTGTAGGTTAGTGCGTCATGCCAGAGTCGAAAGCCTTCTCCATGTTTAGTAATGTAAGCTGTGTGTATCTGTTTCTATTGAGTTCTATGATTACGTATTCGATAACTCGAAGTAGATGTTGAACGCATCTTTCCTTAAAGCTGTGTTGCGGGATGACGATATTGTTTTCATTAAGTGTCTGAGAAGGTATATGTTTATTATTTTCTTAAGGATCTTGCTAAATGTGCTTAGTAGGCTGAAGAGTCGGTAGTTTTGGAAGATGATTTTGGGTTTTCCTGGGAGAAATTTTTAAGATTTTCAGTAGTAATTTTGTTTCTATTTCTGTTAGGACCGGGTACTTTGCCATTCAGTAGTTTCTTGATTAATTTGGGTATTAGTTGTGGGATAATGATTGTTTGGGTCATTCTCTATATTTCCATTTTCTGCAATTCCGCTGAATCTTCTGTCATGCTGCTTATGTGTTTGTCCACGTGGACGTTGTGTTGTATGCATTATCGTGGGTCTCCGCGAAAATGGAGGCAATAGCCTCAGCTTTTTCGGAGTCAATGTAGTAGGAATTATTTATGTGTATGTCTATTAATACAGAGATTTTGGTATCAGTGCTTCCGACTGCTTTGTAGATCTGCTATAGTGTGTGATCTGCTTGTTGATCCCTTGAAGTTTGTTCTGCCACTTTCTGTTTGTCATTTCTCTGATTCTGATTTGAATTTGTACGATAAATATGTTACGGTTTGTGTGAAGGGTTACAAGTTTTTTGGTACTTTCGTTTATGTTTCTGCTCCTTATCAGGTTTTGGAAATATGAGTCTGTTATCGGTAGTCTGTTATAGGTACTCTTATTGTGTTGGAGTTATGAATGGCCTTTCAGTATGCGTGTTGTATGTTTTGTTGCAGTCGTTCCACCTATGTGTCAATGTCCATAGTATTCTTGATTTCCGGGTCGATATGGAATCTGTTTGAGACTTTTCTGTATAGGTTCCAGTCAGTATAGCCTGTTGATTAATTCCTTTTTATGCTGCGGCTAGTTGTTATGGTTAATATCACCATTAATATGGAAGGTGGTTGGAAGAGAATTCGTCTGTTGTTTTCACTGTGTGTATGTATGGTATGTTTGATAGGAAAGTGTTTATATTGGATAGGTTGCATTTTGATTGTACGAGAATGTGAAACTGTATTACAGTTTTTTTTCGGCGTGATTTTCAATGATTATCCCGTTGGTGTTTCTTCGGATATTGCTCCTTAGCTGGGGCTTGGCATCGCCTCCTATTAGGTAATATTTTTTTATTAGGTAATAAAACCTAACGCCTCTTATTAGATAATATTATTTTAGTACTGCTTTTGTTTGTTAATTCACCTAGATTTGGTGAGCTTATTTTGCCTTGTATGTTGCACCCATAGTGAAGCAGGATGTGATGTTAGTTTTAATGGTGACAGTTTCCATGGAGGAAGTTGTGCGTTGTGTTCTATCAGTATCAGTTCTATCAATTCTATCAGTATTATGGATATTAGGCTATTAGGATTCCTCCTATAATAGGCTAATAGGATTCCTCCTCTAGGAGTCTTTCCATTTTCAGGAACTCTGTCATTTCTGAGTATGGAGCGTTCTGGGATGCCAAGCATGTGGTGATCGTGCAGGAACTTTTGTTAAGACATTTTTTGTTTCTCGCTTTTAATGCTGGTAGCATTCCATAGCAGTACTTTAATTTCCTTGTTAAGGACCAGCTTCCAGGTCATTCATAATCTGTATTGTGTCTTCGACTCGGTCTAAGTTATTGCATTTAGTGTAATGTTTTTGTATAAGTTCTATTATTTTGAGGAATGTGTCGAGGTGCGATGATCTTATTCCTTCGAGTGTCTCAGTTGTAGTATTCGCCTTGGTGTGGAAGATCTTGGTGATGGTGTATGTTGTTATGTTAGCGTACGTCGCTTGTATGGGAATGGTGCGGCGGTCTCTTTAAGATAGGAAAGGTTTGTGGTAGTAGGAGGTTCTGGTGTTGTATGTTTTGGTGCAGCAGGATTTTTTGGGCACTTCTCTTGGCTAGGAATGCGAGTAGCGCCGCACATTGAGAGTAGCTAGCAGGTTCCTTACGCAGGTTCCTTTGTTCACGTTGGAGGTTCATTTGGGTTTACGGTGCATTCTCTGGAATTGTGAAGTCCAGCAGATTTAACACATTTTGCCTTCTTATTACAGTTAGTTGAAAAGTATCCATGGGCTTAACATCGGTAACATTGAATTTTCGAGTCAAATTTCTTCCAATATACTTTCAAGTTTTCTGTGAACCTTAACTGGTTAACTTTCGTTAGCGTGGCACCTGGTACAAACGTGTCTCGATAGATGGGATATCTGGTGGATGTGCACTTTCGATGCAGTTTAGGGGGTTCAGTTTCTCTTTTTTCAGGTTCTTTTTAATCGTTTTATTGGACAGTTTTGCTACAGTATGGTGTACGTATAAAATTGAATGTTGTCTTTGCGACAAGGTTCTTGAATTCTTTAAAGTCATTTATATTTTGGAATATTACCTTAAGTTTGTCCGCAGTGTATTTGGCGTGAAAACTGTTGTTATATTTTGTCTTTAGGATTTTTATGAGTGTCTGGTAATTTATCTTGCCTTGTATGTGTATCAGGAGTTGTTTGAGTTTTCCTTATTCAGTGGAGGTGTTTGGATGTATTTGCGTTGCAGTATTTCTGTTATTTGGCTCTTTGTCTATGTGTTCCGTGTCGTTAATAGGCATTCCATAAGGAAATCAAATCTGTTCTGGATTGTAACGTTTGGTGAGATCGTTTCCATACCTTGTTCAATGAGGATTATTGGCCTTGAGTTAATTAGGGAGGGTGACCTCCTTCTAGTGTTATTATGGTTTTAATCGCTTTTTGGAGGCAATAGTCGTCGTGTCCTTTTTCTTTCCCTGAGTTGGGATGTTTATTGATGTTAGATCAGTGATGACATAGATTTTGCACGATGTTAACACTGCTGTGCTCACTGCTATGTCACGTATCGACTATCAGAACTGTCGTGTCCACTGTCCGTAACTCAACTCTGAACTTTCCTCTACTGATGTCACTCCTCTTATCTCCATTAACCTGTAATGCCTGTTGCTCTCGAATCGTGTAGGTTGGATATATCTCGGAGGACGCTTCGTGCGATAGTTGAAGCTCGCTGATTCAGACTTCGGAACAATGAATTATATCAACGAACTTTTCCCATTTTTCGATCAGGTACGTCAGGCACACCTTCCGAGGGAACCTTGACCCTTAATCGTAATGGTAATAAAATTTAGTACGGTACTATTTATGATCGCTACTGTTTCTGGTCGATATGTCTTGTATATGAAACTATAACCTTTGTTCTATTTGTGATTATTCTTCGAAGGCTACATAAGATGTTACCATTACGGGTCAGAATTTCTTGGAACGTTGGATCTTATTAAATTGGGAACAGATCCCTTACAGTGAACAATAAACCCGGTTTTATTGCACGAATTCAGAATTCCTTTTCTCAATAATGAGATATCTTGAAGGTAACCTTGTAACGTGTAACTCATTAAAAACAACCAATCTAAAGGTATGGCCATCACAAACCCAGCTAGTAAAATCAAGAACAGATATAGTATATTTGTCGCCTACCTAATAATCCATCACAATACAGAACCTTAAAACGCAGAAACTAATACTAAAAACGCAGCTATAAACGCGAATCACACAATCAATCCTAATTTCTTAACTAAAAACCCCCAAAATGCTAACCCCCCCCCCCAGAAGTCACGAAAGCATTAAAAACCAGATCTCGACCTCACACACTTCGTGGAAATTCCCACCCATACTGCGTATACAGGGTTTGTCAAGGCCAAGGATGGATGTAAGGGATGCGTTCCTCTGGCCTCCGCCCAAAATAAATTACCTTCCCTCCAATCACGTGATCGGGAAAGACACAATACAGTCGACCTTATAAAAGGCTGACACGGCATAGACCATATCAGATCACAAAGATAGATCAAGTTCAGTAAGATAGATCAGAAAATTCAATTTGGAAGTCATTCATGATTCTAGTTGCCATCTTGTCAACGTCAGTGTACATCACTCACGCACACATCAACTGACATCAATCGTTGTACAACATCCTTGATTCAAGCAAGAATCGCATATCAAGCCATCAGGCTTATTGCATAATAAATCCAACTAAGATACGGCATATTCATTTATTTCTCACGTCAGTGGGTGGTCCTTCAAACCCCAAGTGTATATACGCAGAGGAGCAGGATTGACACCAATGTGACTAGCTTCAACAGGGTTATCTTCGAGCCTGGCACATCACTTGCTCAAATCATATTAGATACATAGAAAACATAAAAATATATTGAGAAAAATACGAATCCCATAAACCCATCATCCAGTGCTTCCGATGTCAAGCCCACGGTCATGTCTCCGCGAATTGCAACAAAAAAGTAATCTGTATCAAATGTATCCAACAATATGACATCAGAACCTACGCCGGACACAATGCCGCCCATATGTGCAAACTGTAAAAGCAATCCTGCTAATTACTCCAAGTGTCTAGCGTTGCTTGTACTATCACTACTACGTCACGCCTACAAGTTCCTACGTCAAGAGCTCAGCCACTACGGACCAGTACTTTTTGAAATGCTTCCACAAAATTTTCGCTCAGACACGTATTTGTGTATTGTAGGACTTCGACCATACCATAAAAACGATTTATTTAACGATTAAAAGGATATTCGTACGTGTCATTTTGTTTGCTAATGTAGTGTTCCAGGTAATGAAAATTATAATTTTTTATCAGTATATTTCTATTTCATACACAGTATGATATATCTTACTTACAGTCTGTTTCTATAAATCTTTCTGATACTGATTCTTTAAAAAATTATCATCTATATTATATTAATAATATAAAATATAACTGTCGATGTATATACAGATTAGAATGATCTAAATATGTTGTATTTTGAACAGTTTTTTCCTATACGTATAAGATAATACGTGTAAGATTTTGTTAATTTCTGAGATATTCAAACAAATCTTTTGACAAATTTTGCGTGTAAATGTGCGACCATAGCAATTGATTGCCACTCCTATGGCGATATAACAACCGAACCTAAACCAATCTTTTATCTTTTATTTATTTATAGTGTGTCATGGAATGACGACTACGCTTGTGACTATGTCATAGATGAGCAGGTTTTGCAAATATGTAGTATCTCGGAAACTAAGCTAAGATCTCTATGCAGTTAATTCCATTGATTCGAAATTCGAATGTTTAAATATTCGGACACTTCAATATTGTCCGAACCTAACTGCTATAATTTTGTAAAAATCATACAACAATAAATATAACAATAAATCATACAATAATAAACGTGGATTTATTTTAGTAGCTTGAAGCCTCTACTTTCGAAATACATACGTCATTCACTTTATTCTAGAATGTTTTTGCGGAATATAATAGATGGTAAAGTGAAGATATTTTTATCCTTGAATTTGTCATATAAAAACATTGGAAAATTTTTTTCATTGCTGAATCTACAATAGATTTAAAGAATGAAGTCTTCTATTTACAACCACCGAAACTTTGATGTACGATGATTTTCCTCATTTTATTAAACTTTGAGTATTGGGCTTAGATAACGAAAATTCAAGAAATCGCAATATATCGTTATATTCATTTTTACTTGACATTCAAAATTCAATAAATTGGACAAAAAATTAGTCAAAAAAATTGTACAAGTTTTGATGAGTCGTTTTAAACTAAGAAGGCGTATTCATTCAGTCATGAAGTTTTTCAATATTTTTCGATATTTTTGCATATGACATTTTCGAAGAGAAAAATCAAGTTCAAAAAAATCATTCCCTAAAAACGTTCCATAAAATGAACGACATATTTTAAAAGTAGAGGCTTTAAGATGAATGTAGGTTTATTTGAATGAAGTAAGGTTTATTGTCGTATGAAGTAAATTTGTTTCATAAAACTATGTAACAAAATTTTGCAAAAATTTCAACATTTAGTGTCTGTTATGAATATTAATAGGATTGTACATACCAATATATACAAGAAAAAATTGTTCAAAATATCAATTTCTATAATATATTGAAAAATTTGTGTGGTGAACACGTATCAACAAATTAATCGTCACATACTTCAAGTTTAAATAAACTCAATTGTACCACGATTTTAAAAATATATCAAAATATTAACCTTTTGCATTCTATTTGCTCGAAAAAATATTTGAGTTAGAAATTTTAGTTCGAGAAAATGAATTTTTCATGTTACCAGTCGCATTGAAATTTTGTTTTTTATTATCTTTTTACAAAAATATGTCTCTATAGGCGTATTTTATAAATGTATTTTCACAACTCATAATTTCATGATTCTTACACACAAGTTCAGATATCTCGCACTCGAAAGTTTTTTCTCGAATAATCCATTCTTCCTCTTTCATACTATTATGTACATTCGCATCTCACACACTTTTCCTCAAGCAAACATGATCATATATTTCCGGAAATATTCTATTGCATTTTGGTCTAATCGCACTTACTTAACAATCTTTATTCACACCTTAATCTTCTAATCTTCACAGAATCTAAATTGTAAAACATAATCTTCATAGGATTAAAATTATAAGTCATAAAACACTCTTCGGTTATATCTTATTAATATCAATCACTTAATGCTGCATTAAACACTACAAGCACTCTCATTCAATTCTTGTAATATTATGGAGATCAAATATGAGATAAAGAACAAGGCAACGAATAAAACCGATAATTAGTCAACAATAAAAATTGCTTTTCACAACTCAATCAACTCTGTTTCCGACTCGGTCAACTCTGTTCCACCACTTGATCAACTTGGTTTTTTTTTTGACGAACAATATTTCACGCCAACGTCGTGCTTCTCCCACCACACTCATACTCTCCCTCTTTTCTTTTTTATTAATGGCCTTAGGCCTGTGTTTGGCCTATGTGCCTTACAATCTTACAAATTAGGTAGCTTAAGGTTAAATTAACAGTATATGTAAAAGGATCTCACGATGCGGAAATTAAGTTGTAGTGGATAGATAAAAGGATAGATCAAAAGAGGATAGGAAAAGAGTATTAGTATAAAGGAACTTATATAAAGAGCTTGGAGGCTTATGACTAGATTACATTTTTCTTGTGGCGCTTATATTTTAATGTCAGATTCGGCTAAAAGTTGCTTGATAGTGATTGAGAGTTTGATGTTACGTTTTTTAAAAAGAGAGAACATTTTTTCCTTGTTTTTGGAGTAAATCGAGCATGCCTAAATTATATGGTCAAGGTCTTGCATTTTGTGACCACAATTACAGGAAGCATCTTGGATTAGGCCAAATCTGACAAGTGAGCAGGTAAGACTGTGATGCCCTGCTTTCGGTCTGTTGATCCATACTGTCGTCTGCCTTGTGATATTTTTGTTGTGAAACCAGGTTGTAATTGCTCTGTGGTAATGTTGAAAGTAGTTTACTCCAGACTTGATAGCTTGTGTTTTCCATTTTTTTTCTGTCTTGGATTTTCCGTTTTATTGCCTGAATGCAGTCGGTATACCCGCGAGTGCTGGGGACTTGTGTGTGAGGACGCTTTCTTTGCCTGCTTATCAGCTAATTCATTACCATAAATACCCACATGTGCAGGAATCCACATTATGGTGATGGAGTTTTCTGAAGTGTTGGATTCTTGTTTTAATGTTGGAAACATATCTGTTAGATTTAGACTGGAGAGGAGCCGCTTTTAGATTTTGAACTAGACTGAGTGAGTCCGTACATATCAGATAGGATTTAGCAGGGTCATTGTTTGCAAAGTCTACTGTTATTTCAACTGCGAGGCATTCAGCCGTGTAGACTGATACTAAATTGACCAGGGAAGTAGTGAGGATGAGGTTATATTGTGGTACTATACATGCAGCTTCAACTGTCGGTCTGTTTGCAGATTTGGAGCCATCAGTAAATATTATTATATGTTCACTGTAGTAAATATTGACAGTGTCTAGGAAAATGCTGTTTGCTGCTGAGTCTGGAATGGAGTCCAGATTGAAGTTATCTATTATGTCTGGTTGTTCGAATTCTGTTGTAAAGTTATTGCGGTTGCAAGTAAAATTAGGAAGTGTCTCTATATGTGGAATGTGTTCTTCAAGAATATGTAATGATCTAGAGGTCTGTCCTTGCTAGATGCTGGTCTGTGAATGTGATATTGCGTTTGGTATACATGACAGAAAACTTCTAGAATTTCATTCGGGGGATGAGAACTGTTTGGTATGATTCTTGCAAGATATTTATCTCCTAGGAATGTGGAGCGGTCGATGATACTAGGAAGTGTAAATTCTGCTTGGATTACATTAATTGGCGTGGTTCTCCTGTAGCCTAGGGCAAGTCTAATAGCTTCGTTTTGCACTCTTTCCAATTTGCGTCCATGAGATTTATTAACTGGGTAATACCACATGCTTCCATAATCTATTTTAGCCCTTATAAATGATTTGTAGATAATCAAAAGGGTTTGCAGATCACAACCCTACCAGGTGCCTCTTAGAAATCTTATAACATTAAGAGATTTGTTACACTGTTTAATGACATAATCAATCTGAGATTAGAAGTTAATGAAAAACCACATGAAGTCTATTGTCTATGTAAACCCCGAGGAATTTAACCACTGGTTTACTTTGAATGGCAGTATTGTCTAGTAAACAAAACACTTCAGTCTTTTCAGCTAGTCCGAGACTAATTTCCTGTACATTGTTTTGAATGGTTTTGATTGCTCTGGTAAGTATCGTTCTGACTGGGAATTCTGGGTCATTATTCTGAACTATGATTGCAATGTCATCAGCGTATCGCGTGATTAGGACTTCACTAGGTAAATTGTCCATTATGTTACGTACGTAAAGACTGAAAAGGAGGGGGCTGAGCATCCCTCCCTGTGGAAGGTCCTTATAAATATTGCAATTCTGGTGGTTTTTCTCTAAGTTGCTGCTGCATATAAACTGAGCTTGTCTTTCATAAATCATGTTGGAGACGAAGTGGGTGATTTTGCCTGTTGTTCCAAGTTGGAAGAGTTGTTGCATAAAAGTTTGTCTTTGAACATTGTCAAACGCACTATTGATGTCCAGGGATGCAGCCGCAGTTATTTGTTAGTTCGATACCCTATGTCAACTGTTATGACCAGCGTCCCTATGTTATCTGCGCATGAGCGTCCTTTTCAGAAACCTGATTGATGGAGGACAATGGAGGACAAATTTTACTGACTGTGGTTTGTTCGTAGATAGCCTGCTGGAAGTTATTGCTAACATCTTTTTTTGTATTAGTCCATTTGGATTTGAAATTTTTGATCTTATTCCAGAAATGGATCGAGTTTGATTTGTGACTTAACTTATTAGCAAAATCCCTAAACGCTTCCCTCTTTTTTTTCCTAAGTAGTTTTCTAACTACTGCTGCCTATTTGGTGTATCTTGTCCAATCTTCCATGTTATAGGTGTAGCCATTTTTTGAGGCCTTCCGGCGTCTTACTGCCTGATTACACTCGTTGTCCCACCAGCCAGCTGGATTGCTTTTGTGTATTTTTACCGGTTATTTGGGTGTGTTTGCGATTATAGATTCTATCATTTTGTTTACGAAACGATTATATTTGTCTATTGGAGTTAAGGCTTAGGTTGAAATCAGAGCTTAGAAAGTACGTATAGTACATGGAGTCCACGTCTTTTTTGAACTCAGTCCAATTTATTTTAGTGGTGGAGAGTCGATTAGTCTTTTTCTGATAGATAAACTTTTCCGTATTCAAAGAACACTCAATGAGAAAATGGTCAGAGCCTAGTGTGTCTCCTAATTGTTGAGCCGTAATAAGGTGAGCAATGTCTGTCTTAGTAATGATGAGATCCAGGTTGCTTCTTTTTGATGGTTATGTTCTATATGGGAACAGCTTTCTGTATTATGTATAATGAGATTAGTATAATCTCATTATACATAGTACAAAATATAATTTGTTTATTATTCTATGGAGATTTTTGTCAGCAGTGTTGGTGGTGTCGCAGTTTCATATGAGGTGTAACGCATTGAAGTCCCCCGCGACAAGGAAGTTTCCTTCGTCACAGATAGACTTAATGTACTTTTCCCATTGAATCAGATTGAGGTTATGTGTCTGAGGCCTATAGCAAGCAATTGTGGTTATAGGCTGCTGAAGATTGATGACCTTAATTGCAAGAGTTTGAGTAGACGAGTCATTAGTGGTAAGATTGTCCAGCAGAGTCCGCCAGCAGAGTCCTACCTTGACCAGAATGGCTAGGCCACCCCCATTTCTGTATTGTCTGTCTCTTCTTATTATGTTAAAATTAGATGCTGAGTTTACTATTAGTGTTTAACCAAGTTTTTATGAGAATTATTATGTCATAGTTTGAACAGAGTCAGTTCTGTTTTCTTGTTTGATATACTTCTGCAATTCCACAGCAGTATTCTAAGAGCCATTTATATGGAAATATTCCATAGTAGATAATTCCTTCTTTCCTTTATATTGCTTCACACTGTTTAGTTTTGTGAGATTGAGATCTGACCTGTTTGTAATTCTATTGTTACTAACTTGCGCGAAAATCTTACCCTTGGGAGAGGATTTTTCTTTGCTGACATTTTCTTTGTTATTTTCTGTGTTATCGTTGTTTACTGCATTTTTCTGTGATGAGAGTTCAGTGTGGTTTGGTTGATGAGTTGACGTTACTTTCGCGTTATTGGTATTTGTTTTGTTTAGGCTATTTTTCAGATCTATTTTTGGTGCTGGCCATTGGCGGGTAGGGTTGCTATCCATTTTTGGATGCCCTCCAATGCGTTTAATTTTGAATTTCTCCGATATTGAGAGCTTTTCCAGCTGAGAAAAATTTGTTAGGTTAACTAACTTCTGAAGAGGTCTCCTCTTTCGCTAGTTTCTTGTTGGCTTGCGTTTCTTGTTGTACCTGGGTTTTCACTTCCCAGAAACTTTTGCTTTCGTATGACTTTATTAATTTTTTTATTGTGTTGATAATGCGTGCAATTTTTGTCGAAAGTTTTGTGGCTGCCTTTACAGTGCAGACAAACTTCTGTCTTCTGTTTTCCATGTCGCATGTGTGACCGTTTGTGCCTTGATTTGTGCCCTAGTTTTTCTGCATTTAACACATTCCGCAGAGCTTTTACAAAACTTGGCAGTATGGCCATACCTGTAGCAATTTCTGGAGGTTTTGACAAGGTTAACATATACTTATACTTTGATGTTATAGAGGCCGAATATCTTGATATATTCTGGTAGCACTGTTCCTTCGAATGTTACCAGAATGGTTTCACTTGGTACCGATTCCCAAGTATTTCCTTCTTCAGCTTTTTCTCTTCTGTTCATTATGCTTTCAGGATTTTGCATGGCGAGGTGGAGTTATCTATTATTTCTGGAGTCATCTATTATGTCATATCTACGTCTGTTGGAATGCCTTTCAGGAGACCGGCTTTTTCTAGGTTGTACCCTGGAATGAAGGTATCAAATCCTAGCTTCTGCAATTCTATCGAGGTGGCTAACTCATTAGCTCTTTCTCTATTAGGGAGTACTACAGCTGCGCACCCAAACGATCTTGGTTTCAGTTCAATTGCACCTAACTTGAGCGAACTTATTGTTTTTGCAATTTGCACCAAGTTTTGGTTCTTGATTTTCTTCAAAAACTCTTTTTTTATCTTCACTATTACTTCTGCTGTGCCTACATAGGAGAGAGGATACAGTGAAATATTGTTTTTGTTAATATATTCCAGTACGGTCTTTTTTATTTGGCTTTCTCCATCCTCTGTCGGTGTATTTTTTATTCTTTTCTGGGGCTTTCCTTTATCTTTGTCCGATATCTTCCCCTTAGATGCACGGCACGTGGCCAACGCTGCTGCCCTGCTCGATTTTTTGTTTCTCTATTTTATGGTGTATTAAATACTGAGTTTCAACGAGTGAAAGACGCTTGGTCGATTCTTGAACACTGGTTAGTCTATTCACATGAGTCAATATCACTTGAGAAAACAAAAATTTTCGATCCTTTGATTTCTCTCGATCCTCCACGTGTCTAATTTTCCAATATGAAATTTATAGCCTTTCCTTCTTTTCATTCGTCAAACACTACAGGACATCTGGTATAATTAAACGCACTACACCTAAATGTTATTACTTAAACCTACGATGCCACAATATGTTTCTTAACTTCATTAGTCATATTACCGAGAAATTTATTACAAATTAATATTTAATTATTTGTTAATATTGTTTTGTTAATATTATTGGAGTTGCTGATCGATAGTATCAAAAAATTTTCGAAATGCAAAGAATTAAAACACAGAAAAACGTTCATTTATTTCTAGAATTTGATGTAGTATCATTGACTAAGAATAGGATAGACCCGACGTCCAATGCTTTTTCGTGTCCCGGGTTTTAAGGGTGATCTGACTCTCTTACCATTTTCGTGTCACATCCTGTCATATCGACTTAAGCAAGTACTACACAGTGTTGAAGTGTTGCCGTTTCCGCATAGAAAATTATTTATTCAATTGAATCCGGTGACACTTTATTATGAGTAAACATACACATCTATGTACATATAATAATCATAATAAATAAATGAGAATTTAGTAGACAATGTTTAAAAATTCTATCATCGTGTAGTATAATTTTTCAAAGAAGTGCATTATTTTTTAATGGATCTCTAAGATTTTTTCTTCTATGATTCAAATTTTTTTACCTGTTATTCTGAATTTAAAAGGAGCATAATGTTAAAAAAAATTGATATTTCTTAAAATGCTACAAATTGCTGCATTTCTGTTTTTACGAAGAAAATGTTCGAGATAATGTTGCACCATTTTAAAGCGCACATTCATTGAAAGTGGAAAGAATTATTTTCAAAATCATTTTAAAGTGAAAGTAATTGACTCATATCTTTATCGATCTTCTTATGGAGATTATTATTATATAGCAATAAATTTTAATTATTATATAGCAATAAAATTTAATTATCTGACTAATCATTTCCAATCATCTAATACAGAAAATTTTTTTTCGGAATGAACCGTTTATTAAAGAGATTGACTTTCATGTTAAAACAGTACGGAGTCAAGCAAACACAATGGTCTGGAATTCAATGTGCGAGAATTAATATAAAATATAAAATAGATTTGTAGAATGATTTTGTAAGATAAATTATATAATTGATGTATATTTGAAGGAATTGCGCTTACAATTAATCCAAATTGTTCGAAAACTCGCATTGAATTGCCCGTTCAGTCCTTCCTGCTGATCATTGTTTTGTTTGACATACAATAGCGGCCTATCTCTTTTAAGAACCGTAGTACTCGACATGTGTTTGTGTCTCATTTACCATGCAGATACTACGGAATTATGTCAAAAATTTAACATATTTTTACTTTATTGAAATTTTATACGAATTTAAAATAATATATTCTTATTGAGTACTGCTCATTCTCATTCTCTTCCCAATTGATTTCGTCACGATTGTCATCGTACAGAATAACAAATGGAAAGCGACTTAAAGAGTTTAGGATTGCCTGACGGAAGCACAGTTGCCAAATCTAGAAATTGAACATGTTTGCCGTCATGGTTACTGGAATTTTTTTAAAAATATAAAGCTTTTGCTTCGATTACTTTGAACTTTAATATTTTTGAGGATATTTTTATATCATGTAGCAAGTGAGAAATTGAAGAAATGTCTATTGTTGAAATTTGTAAAAATTCAAATGTTTTTAAAAATATTTAAAATTTTTTTTATGATTGAAAACAACCAGAAATTTACCAAAATTTAAATTATCCTTTTTCAATAATTCCTTCAAATTTGCTGTAAAGAAATTCGGTAGTGTATATATATAGAATCCACATAATAAGAGAAGTATGAACATAACACAAACGTTGAAGATTGCTAGAACAGATAAGGCTACAGACAAAGAACGATGATCGGCAGCAAGGCTGGACAAGCAATTCAATACGAGCTGTCGAACGATTCAGATGAATCTCAAATCTTTTGAATATACAATTTTATAATTAGTCATATTTATTTACATTATATTACTGTACAACTTATTTTACCATTCTATTAAACTGTGACCATTAGGATTAGAGGACGAAGTGTTAAGGCCTCCACAGATGTTGAAACATGCTGCGATTCATGCACCAATTCCTAGGTCTTATGAAACGTACATCAGAGTTAGCTTGCCTCCACACATTGATTCTTCAGTTTTTCGTGCGATGTTAACGTTTAAACCAAAACACATGTTTAAAATGTTCCCTCATCTTCCAGCTCTAATATTACTGTTAGTAATAGGAGGTTTCTTATTACTTACAAAAAATAGAAAGGAATTAAATACTAAAAAGAAATGGGCAAAAAGATGGTTAGTCCAGAAAAATAGATTTTCAATTTTCAATTATTAAAAGAAGTAAAGACTAATGAACCTTATGATTAGAGAAATTATCTGCATATGGATGACTTTGCTTTTTATTATTTGTTGGAGGAGAATTAAAATTTGTATTATCTGTTCAAGGATTGAAAAAAGAAATACAGTCATGAGAGATGCAGCTAGCTCAGAGGAATAACTATCTACAACATTAAGGATTTTAGTTAACTGGAAAGAGCTACAAAGATTAATTTGTTAATTAAT
>CAJDYZ010012856.1:13558-23641 GCA_903986555.1 Heterotrigona itama
TAGAGAAACGAAGGCACGACGGTGACGGAGGGTGGTTCGGCGGAAAGCCGGGGAAAAAAGCGAGCGCGATAGCTGCGGACGTAGACCGAAGAGAAAAAGGAAACGAACAGGTGGGAAGGAAACGGAGAAACTGATACAAACGCGACGATACGACGAAACAAGCGAAGAGAAGAGATGGAAATCGACACAGCGTAGCCATGGCTCTGTGTATATCGCGCTTTGTATAAACCACCACTCGCTGTGGGTCAGTTCGTGCGGAAAAAAAAAATCGCTTGCCAGCGACCGAGCATAACTGGTCATCTCCAGGGGGGAAAGAGATTGATCGATCTCTGTTCCGGTTATTAATATCGCTATCGAGAAGCTTGCACCACGGTTTAACGTCCGTTTGATGTTTGCTCGTTATGTAATTCGTCTGATTATTATCGTTTAACCGCCATATCGTCGGGTGGTAATGAGTGAAAAGGAATGAAATGAAATAAAATCGAGAGACGGGAAAGCGAGGTTTGTTCTCCGTGTCTTGTACGTTAAGCAAGAGAGACTGTGATTGTAAATATTACGCGATCACTTCGTTGTACTTCCGAGCGAAATGAAAATTGCGACTCAAGGGAACGTTAGTTTAAAGGTTGCAAGGATATTTTAATTCCTCGCGAAGGAGAAAAAGGAGAAAGAAGTATTGGGAAAAAATGCGAACGTCCAAGACCGGACAGAAAATTAATTAGACTTCGAGTTGATTGGCTTAGAGACTGGAAAGTTAACTGTTAAGAAGTTGACTGCTAAGAAGCTTCATGGGAAGCTCTCGTTTTTATCTATGTTACACGTAGATTGAGAAAAGCCTGAAAATTTGTTTCCCCGGGTTTGATTAAGTGCCTTCTTAAATCACCTCTCTCTCTCTCTCTCTCTTTTTTCTCCCGACAACGACGCTAACTAGCGTGGTCCCAAGGAGAGACAAAAGAGTCGCGAAACTTTCAGTATCCGCATCTTTCTAGAGCCATCAAGTTTATAAATCTAGGTAATTAACTCTGCGAGAAGAAGTGTCCAGTTCTATCAAGCAAATACCTGGAGGAACGAACTTTCCTTACAGATCTCTGGACATTGTTTAAGAAACATTTTCCTCCCTTCCTTCGGTAAAACATTCGACGGTGCCTTTTGCTTAATTATCCGCTTCATTTAACCTTTTGACAGAATCGGAAGAGGAAGCAAACGTTCCCTCGTTGCAGAACTCCCAATCCAGAGAAATTTCAATGAAACAGACATCTTCGACAGCTCGCGTTGTCATGGAAATATTCTACATCGTATTCCAACAGGAATTCCAAATCCTTCTTATTTTAATTCAGCGACAAAAGTCTCTCCATAATTGGACAATTTTCTACGATTTATAAGGCACGATTCTTTGAAATTACAATTACTAATTCCCATACATATATGTATGCACTTCAGTTCAAAAGCTTGGAGCATCTTTTAGTCTTTGAACGAAATAAATTATAAAAAGAAGAAGAAGAAGAAAAGAATATTATCATGATAATTTTGACTTTGAAATATAATTAATTCAGTGATGTAAAAAGATATTTATTTACATCAAGAAGTTAATCTCATTTGACATTTCAACATTCTTTAAAATTTCCGAGCGAGAGTAAACAGATAAATTCTACTAGCGTGAAAGAAATTTTCAATAAAACTTTCCCCAACGTTAAGACTTGCGTAATCTACAAATATTTCAACAAGTACTTTACCGAAGAGATTAGTTCGATTTTTATTCGTTCGACGAACGAAAATAATTGTACTGGAATCTCGATCGTCCGAAATATCGATATACATAAGTGGAAAATCTAATGAAGCGCGAATGCAGATGCGAATGGAAACGAAAAAAAAAATTTCCCGACAATTTGAGGCAGTTACTGCCCGCGCGATTTAGAGACGCAAAGCCGTGGTTTCCGGGACAAAAGCGTGAAACGTTATGGCGTCCAGACGCGATTGTGCTTCAGAGCTGCAACCTGTCTCCTTCCGCGTGAATGTTTTCGCTTTTGGCGCGTAACCATCGTAATCCTGGACTTACGACGCGACATTTACTGCCTGCGGTTGAGCGTCCTTACAAAGAGTGGCATTAAGCATCGAAAATTGAACGTTAAAAGCTGAATTTCTCCTCTTTCGCCCGTATTCATCGATCTTCTTGCTTTGACTTTGTAATTTCATTGAAATTCATTTCATCTGTAATTGCTTGGTCGTAAATAAATTTACTTGACACAATTCGCAGTTCTCTTCGTTTTGCGGAAATACCTTTCCCCTTGATTTGCAATTCCAGTCACTCCGGTACATTCTTTCCTCTCTCCGATTTAAGTCTCTTAATTTCAGTTTACACAGAACGTCTGTTTGACGCAAGTTTAGAGAACGAAATATTCCAACACAAATAAAATATAAGATAATATAATTGCATCGAGAATAATTAAATACGCAACAAATTCGATCCTGTTGCTCAGCTACTTGCAAAGAGTCGCTTGCGACGTGTGCTTTACGGTAAATTTAAAAATGCAAGGTCTCACGGAACGCGCGTGAGAAGTGCGGTTTTCCCTTTAAAACAAATTTTCATTGAAGTTCTACTTTCCTTCCCATATCCTCCAAAAACACGAATTTGCATAGAAATCCACGATGAACCGTCCTTTAGAAAACGAACGAAAATTCGGTTGTAATTCCAAAATTAAAAAAAGTAAAGTACTTTCTAAACGTATCTAACAAACACAATTCAACCCTCCTGTTTTACCAGCTACATAAATGTAAACTTGAATTGTTCCACGCAGAGAGCCCTCCCACTCCACCCCCGTCGCCTCCTCTTCGTCGAGCAAGTTTCCAAAACGACTGGACATAAAGTGGCCCGAAGAAACTGTCTCCGCGCACGCAACTCGCCAAGATACACCCGTTGTCATCGTCGTCGGTGCCGTCGGTTAGATCCGTCGTTACTGTCCGAGGTTCCTGCGAACGAGCGACGATCCTGAACCAGCCAAGCCAAAGACTCGGAAAGTGACCGTTCGTCGTAACTCGTGCCGGCCATTTCGGTTCACGATGGCGAACGACGATTTACATTGGCCGTAACCGCGAGAAAGTACACCGGGAGATTGGATGTTACTTGAACAACTCGGCGGCCGTTTTGTTTGCTACGCTCGCTCGGGCAAGCGAAACTCCGATATTCCTAGCTCGGTATTTCGAAATGATCGATCTCTGGTCTGGATAAAAAAGGAAAAAAGAAGATCAAGGAACGTTGAAACGTGGCAGGCGATGTGATAAGCTCGTATTTATTGGGAGATAAGCTGGTATTTATTTAGGTTCGCAGGCAGAATGCTGCTAAGGGTGGATGAATGAAGAGAGGGGACAGACTTTTCGAATATTCGAGCAGAGCAAACAGTTTTGGAAATTAGGCTTTGATATGAGAGATCCTTGATATGCGAGATTGGATGTCTGAGATTGTCGGCGTCGGCTGGTCTTGTACACGTCAGAAAATCATCCCTACGTACGTGTTCAGATTTGAATAAGTTCCAAGGAAACTGAAATCGAATCGTACCTCGATACAATTTCCCTTTTGCAATTACATGTCTCCCCACGCAGCGGAATACGACTCCAAGAATGTATAGAAATATCCAGTTTACACACCTTCGTTGAAAAGTCTTGAGACAAGTATTATATATTTAAAAATTGGACAGATTAAATGATGATCCAATTATCGATATAGTATATTCGCATTTAACAATCATTTAATTCATGTTTCGTCCAACGAGAAACTTGTAGAATGTCAATAACGTTTTTAGAAATCGTATCGTAAAATGCAATTGAAAAATATGATCATTCGCGGATTCGAGATAGTAGAGAAATTTTAATCCTGAGAAAAAAATTTCCGTGCAGCAGCGTGCATATTTCCCCCAATTACTTTTCGGGGAAAGCTTCGCAGGATCTGCATATTGTGCCGGGCGGAGCGGCGAATTTCGCCCTCCTCGAAGTCCCGAAAACGAATGTCAACGTTGAACGTTACGTCGTGATGCAAGAGCGCGCGACAAGGATTTTCACATTTTGCGGCCAATTCCAGTGACAAAGGGGAAGCACACGGCGGCGGTGCGCTTTCCCTCGTCAGCGATTCCGCGCGGGAATTTGAAATTCAGATTAATACGGAACGCGTTCGTTCATCGTTAACGTTGCAAAGGTCTGTGCATTACCATGCACACGCGCTCTCTCACACGCACTCGTACACGCGGAACGTCGTATGCCGTTCACACGATGTTCCTTGTTCGACGCGAACGATTTCGTCGCGGTGTTTACCTGCCTCTCGCGACTGGTTGGAGAAACCCCGAGACGGAAACCCGGCACGAGCATGTGGATTTCAATGAAGACTTGCCGGCACAGAGGAGATCGTTCGCCAAGTGTTTTCACAATAAATTCGTTGCGTTCGTCGAGCGTGAGCCGCAAGCAAGTCGGTATCCTAGTTGTTTCGTTGCATCGCTGCCGCATTTTCCACTGTGCTCGCACGCTCGAACACGAAGAAGATAACGATCGAATTACCACCAGCTGCGTCGAACTTCTCCGACGAATTGCAAGTCGAAGAACATCGTGATTAGTTGGTTTCGCTGCGATAGAGTTCACAGCAGTAGAAACTTCATGTTAAAAGTGAAGACATAGAATTTCCGAGTTGTAAGTCGAACATTGTGATTGGTTAGTTTCACAGATCTTTCTTTCTCTCTCTCTTTGTCTGCGAATTCCATTGCACGAGACAGAGAGACAGATACACAGAAATAGGAGGAAATCTCTTTTCTTGTCAAAAAGAAAAATGTCGAATTTCCGTTGCGACGAGCTGCAAGACTCACATGGTAGGATTAACGAATTTCTTAGATTTCTCTCCGCGACAGAATTCGCAGGGAGCGTAAGATACGAGGGGAGAATCTTTTTCCCTCGTTAGAAGTGAAAATATTTGAGAACCGTGAATATTTAAGGGAGTATTTCAGCGGAAACTCAAGAATGTTTTGAAACTCAACCGTGCGAGGGCGTGGAAGAAGCTGTTGATAGTTCATGATAATCCCACGATGCATTGAATATTTACATCGTCGAGCTCATTACTTTATTTACGTGCGTTTTAAACTTTCAGAATTTCCACTTTTATACAGGACTCTATAAAAACACTTATTTATAATGTTTCCTATAATATTTCACGATGCAACCTTCTGAAAAATTCAAATCGTATAAATTAATCCGTAAAATTTATCTCGATAAATAGCCTTGTATCTCGCAGCGGGATTCATTACGCAACGAATGAATTCAATCCTAAATGAAAGTGACGTCGTTGATGGGAATTTCTCGCTTCTGCTTTTGAATCTAAAAATTGGCCCCTCTGGGATAAAATATTCCTCCTCCTTGCTTCCCGAGCTTAGAGCAGAGTTTCAGCGAATAAAATTTCGCGCAAGGGTAAATATCCTCGTATAACACAGAGCCATCTCTTAAATTCTCAAACCCGGCCGGAATCGAATAGGAAGACGTCCGGTTCCTAATGGTTTTCTGGACGTCTCCTGGAATTATGCGAGTCTAATCCCTGCGGCAACGGTGGAAATCCGCTAAGCGGGATCCACGGGCCCCTCGTAGCGCCGTGCCGAGGTCTCTGCCACGACGATCTGGCATCCGGCGACGAAGAAGACGACATCACGATCGTGGAATATCACCGTCACGAGAGTCTCGGTTCAAATTGAGAAACAGAGAAAGAGCCATGCGGTCTAGAATTATTAAACGTCAGGAAGACGTCGCTCAATATTTGAAAGGTACTTCAAGGATGGCTTCCATTCAAGTTGACGAAATAAAATTCGATTGCTTTGGAAATATAACGGAGAACGATCCGACAGTTAATTTAAAATCCTGCTCGCGTACTAAAAGCATGCGAAATTAATTGACATTACGTCGAGATACTTCTTGCTCTTTTGACGCTTCCAAATGTCGTATTTTCATTTTTTTTTCTTTTTTTGCAAATGAAAAAAATTGCAAACGAAGTGCGAAGGAACGTGACCTCCTCCCGCGGTGATTTGCATATATTAAATTCCGGCTTGTACAGTGCAAAATCGAGAAAGAAGGCGGCGGATCGAATTCGTTCGATTTTCAAGCCGGACCAAAGTACGAAGAAAAATCCCGTAACGCGAGATTGTCCCGGAGACGAGGGTGGGAGGTTCCTTTTCGATGATCACAGAGCCTCGTCTTCCGCGGCACCGCTTTGGAATACTAATACTAAACTTCGCCCGTTAGCGACGTCAAAGACTTTTTGCAGAGAGCGGAGTCTGCACGTGAGAGAAATAAAAATTGCTGGCCCTTTATATACGGAAGGCAAAGGATACGTCGGTGATTACGTAATCGAGAACGATCTCTCCGATATCGTCGGACAATTATACACTTCCTCGCCAACTAGTGAATTGCAGCTGAATTTCGTTGATCTTTTCGCCAAATTTCCACGAGAATGTTATCGTGGTACTTTTATATTTTGTATCGCGAAACTGCGTCTAACAGTTTAATGATATAATCCATCCCAATTACGTGACACATATATTAAAGGAAAATTTCAAAATTTAATTCTAGATTAAACTCACTTCTCCCATGAAGTCGATCTAACGCAAAAATGTCGCCTCTCACCTCGTCAAGTATCATAGAACACGTTATTCTTCATGAATTAGCGTGAATTAACAACGGAAGAATTCGATTAGCCGGCCAGTCGTGCGGTCATGTCGTGTCTTTCTTCTGACTAGCCTTCAATTCGCTTTATTATCCGCCGGTAAATTCTCACCCCTCGGCACTGCCCCCCCCCCGTTCCCTCGTATCCCTGTCGCGCACGAACGAAACGGGGTTAATTCGTCGGAAAACTCGATGAACCGGCGATCTTAAATCTCGTATGCACCAGCCAGCCAGAGAGAAAACAATGGGAGGATCAAATTTTAGAGGCTCGTCCCGGCTAAATTAACACGTGCCACCGTGTCGGAATATTCCGGAGGGATTACCTATCGACAAGACACACGCTCGTGTGTCCCCATTTTTCCCTCCGTTCGCTTAACTGTATTGTACGCCATCATTCTCCACTTTATCCACGACGAGAGAGAGAGACAGAGAGAGAGAGAGAGAGACCTGAAAAGCTGTGTGTCGCTACTACCGACACGATAACAACGAAACCAGCTCCCTTTGCTCGTAACAAATTCGCGTTCTCTATTACGGACACGCTGCAGATTTTTCCGCGAGTTTTCATTTTCGTGGATTCACGATCGAGGAAATAGAACTACAGATTAAAGGTGGTCGAAATCCGTTATGAATACGCCGCGGGTTTTAATGTAAATTTTCATTTTCATGGACATGACCAAGGAAGCGCAGATTAAAGGGCTTGATTTTTATCAAACATATGGTCCGAGGTTTCAGGTATTTTTTACCGATGCTAGATGTACTTTCTGCGTTCAAAACCGAAGTGGAAAAGCGAACGAGGATAGAGTTATCCTGTTTTTGGTATTAAACGCATGCGCCGCAGGTACGGCCGTTAAAGGATTAAAAATTGTAACTCCGCTTTGGATATTCCATGTATTATGGCACACCGCATTGCATCATTAAATCCTGCATCGGATAAAAATCACGGAATGAAAATCCGTGGTTTAATTACGGGGTAGAAATAAATCTAGTAGTCTAATTGCAAAAACGTAGAAATCTCCCGATTGTAGATACATACCGAGGCGATTCCTTTGATCGCGCGGTTCAGGTGAAATAATATTTCGTCGCGTGGAACTTCCCCTTTGAAACAAAATTTCCGCCAACAGCGGAGGATCTTTACACGTCACTATCAATAAACCGTATCACCCCTTCCCCTTTCCCCTACTTTCCCCCTCTCCCGTTAAACGCCTAAGCAAAGGTTGTTTTTCAATCATCCTTCGTGGCAACGGACTCGACGGAGGCTTCAGACGTTCTGGTTTACCTTACGCTTTCCAGCTGCTCCTTCTGATTACGTGAATGAAAAAAAGAAAAAAAAAAGGAAGAGGCGAACGCAAGCTCGGCTCGAAGGAGCTTACAGCTTAAATATCTCCCTGGTGCGCGAGAAGAGAAGGAGATTCAGAAAAAATTTTTCGTAGCGAGAGTAGAAAGTACGCGAGGAAAATCGACGAGAACGGGAATCTTGTTTATTGCGAACGCAGCAAGATACGAACGATTATTGAGACGAACGTCTGTGTTGAATTTCTGGAAATATTTCACGCAGAAGTGTTTTTTTTTCTTTTTTTTTTTTCGAAAACACGTTCGAGAGCGGCAGCTTTTAGAAAATAATGGACTGTATTTTTTCACTTACGGAATAGAATTGATTTAAGCGCAATTTAATTGTAGTGAGATAAATTTCGTCGTTAATGTCAGCAATTACTTTTCGGTCGACACATTGCGAATGACAATCATTTACAATGGCTGGTAAAAATATGCGGGAGAATTTTTATGTATGTATATTACCTGTGTTACATAAAACATTTCAAATTTTATCAACATTTTTTATCAATGTATCGAAGCACATAATGCATCCATAAAATGTTCTTTATAAGTGTCTAAATACTTTCATAAGCAGCTATTTTTATGTTAACATTAAATAATTATACAATATTTCAGAGATCTTCTACAGTTTGGCTCCATTCTGATACAAGTGATAATTTTGTAATCCAACGACTGAACAATAACACACATCTCGTCGTCAATGAATGACGCGAACGTCACTTGTTCAACTAAGTTTATGGCCTGTCCAATCGAGTATAATTATTAAATATTAAATAACGCAACTGTTACGTCATCTATCTCCCAGGTGTTGACGCGGTTCCTATTCATTCTTTCTCGCAGGGCTCCCGCGTAACCGCTTCGTTAGACGACCCTCTGTTTTTCTCCTCGCTTTTTCCTGTTTTTTTTTTTTTTCTTTTTTCTTCGTCATTACCCGCCGTCCTTGTTCCGCGCACACGGCAGAAAAATATTAGTTATCGAATTCCGATAATAACGCGTCAAAGATGACGAGTCCGGTGTAAATAAGCCAGGAAATTGTTATTCGCCATGGGGTTGAAATTGAAAGTACGCGGGGCGGCGGTAGACGCGAAACGCGAAGCCAGACGCCGGGATAACAATGATTCCCCCCCCCCTCCCCCTCTTCCACCCCCCCGTCGAACATCCTCTCGCTGGTTTCTCCGGCCTGACTTCTTACTCGAGCAATATCGCGGCAAGTTTTCTTGCCAGTCTGCAACCTGCTAACCCTTTCAGCAGCTACGGCGCAGCAAGGACGAGCACGCTCTCCAAGAGGCAAGTTAGTTTACGGAGAACTTGTATATGGAGTGTCTTCCGAGGAAGGGTAGGGTGTACGGAGGAAGATCGAGACGATGTATAGGGCGTTACTGTAGGAAAAGGTAAGTCGCTTCGTAGTCGGGCTTTTGCCCCTTCGGGTTGATTGTAACGTGGTATATTTGCATTTTAATTACCGCGTGAAACACCGGTTGAAGGACAATGTTTGTTCTTCTGGTCTTTGGGTGTACTTTATTCGCGCGACAGACACGAAATCCTCGGGGTGAAAAATTGTATTCTGCTAAAAAATTGACAAAATTCCGTCTCCACAGTCGCTGGCTATTGAGTGCTAACGTCTTGGAATTTTCAATATTTCGTACGTTTGTTTTGAAAGATGGAACGAGATTTGATTGCACGTCAATAATTAACATTTTCTTATTTACTATTGCTGAGCATTTATTCTGTGCTGAGTACAGAATATAAATTATGAGAGATCAGCGATTTCATCCTTTCTAAGGAGCTAATTCCCTTCAAAAACTTCAAATTTGTGAAGACCAGGCCAATCGTCAAACCTCAATTTCCCACCGTTCCAAATGCACCTACTTCCTAAAGCGAATTTCCCTTGGAAACTTCAGATTTCAGAAACATCAAGACCAGACTCCTTGCCGCAATTTTCTGCTGCCCTAAATTCACTTCTTAAACCTGGAAAATTTTGCCGGGAAACTTCAGATCAGTCTAGATCAGCCTCGTTATCTCGTACAAACTAATACGTAGTTGTCTTTCGCGCCATCGTTAATCCCCCCCCCC
>CAJDYZ010012856.1:34985-47203 GCA_903986555.1 Heterotrigona itama
CAGCTTCTCCCACGGAAAAACGATTTCAAATTTGCACGTGAGTAATCAGTCGCGAGTCGTTTCGCGAAGGGAGCGAACTTTTGCGGATGCTGCCAAAGAAAAACAGGCCCTCGAAAGTTTCCCATTGCAGCTAAATTGTTGTGGCTGAAGGAAGGAAGTCTAAGCCGAAGAAACCTATCTGGGATTTTCGGCCTTTTAGACGATGAGAACGCGAAGTGAAGTGGCGAATAAATCCCAAGGAATTCTAATTTTACTCGATTGAGATATATACGAAACCAGCTGCAGCTTTTTTATTTTCTCTCTCTCTCTCTCTCTCTGTTTTTCCTCTGGATCTCGTCGATGGTTAAGGGTGCTGTTTCCAAAGAAAACACTGGCTGGATATACAGGCTGGATCTCGCATGATGTACCTCGTGAATTTTCGTACGATTTATGGATCCCTGTGAACTCATTTTGCTTTCCATTCCTTATAAAATGGTACGACGAGGAGGAAACTTTTTGGAAGGTAAATTACGACAGATTTTTTTGCGAAACAAGTTTCCTCGATACTGCAGATGCAGGTCATGAATTATAGTTCTTTCGTAACGCTAGGTATCGTTAGACTGGATTCTTCCGTCGATGAAGCAAGTCTCCGACGATTCCTTTAGAACGCTTCGCGATTCGTCTACCGTGGACAGTCTCATCCATTAAATTTTGTTATATTAATACTTGATTAAATAAGCGCTGGTATCCAGATTACAAATGTTTGTGCAAATTCATATTTCCGAGAATGTAATTAAAAAAACAGAAAATTATCGCATCAAATATCATAGGACATACTGTACTATTTTACGTATATTTCCATATCGTGTGTATTCTCTGCAAGTTTGCACATTAAAATTCCGTGTCCAACGGTATCTCGAACACTGCCCAAGTTAAAACATCCGAGGGATGTTTATTATCTTCTGTTAATAAACGTCGCGAGTTTATCTGTGCCGCGATGTATGAAATCGTCTGTTTAGATTTTTGCAAGCAAACTGCTCGAAACAGCTCGAAATGGACAACGAATTGAATAGGTGTAAACATAGGTGGAAATAATTTCTGGAACTCACGGTGAAACGAGATGTCGAGAAGTAACGAACTCCAGGCTCGTTTCCCGCTGCACCATTGTCTTTGTTATTTATGAAACGACCTGTACACCACGCAGGCTCGCGTGCGCGCGTGGAGTTGAAAGCCGGTGAAAAGCCGTTTCGAAAAGGAGCGAGAGGAAAAAAAGAGGCTGACTGAGGGAGTAGAAAGGACCCATCGGTGGTGCGGGATGAGAAAAAGCGTGTGCAGCGGGTTCAATTTCGTCCCTTTGGAAGAAGAGATATCGACGTCATTCATAGCGAGGCTTTTCGCGCCCTCTCACCGTAAGGGGAACGTAATTATAGGTATCCCTTTCATCCGACTACGGAATAGATAGATCCAGCCGGCCAACTAATCCAGCTAATCCCTCTTCTACGCTTTCAACGGGCCCTTCACGCGGCTTCGATCCCATCAGATGCTTATCATTTCGTGGCTGGGTTTTATTAAATGCAGGCCCGCGTCACATCGTCGGTAGCCTCGGCCTCTATCGATGTCTATCTTACCGAGTGACAACCATCGCCAAACTCGAATTATCGCCTGCGCAGAACTCGATTTCGCCAGCGAGCGAAGTTTACTGCTAATATACGTGTGCTAGCTCGAGAAAGTATTCGTATACGCTACGAATCTGTGAACACATTGTACGATTTCATTACCACTGTAATATGATATCTGACGATCACGATCGTATCGGCGAAATTTTCGAAATGCTGATACGTCCGTAAAATTCACGTGGAAATGAAATTCTGAAAGTTTCAATTTCATTGCTAATTTCTATCATAGAGAACGTAAAAGGTAGAATAAAATTGAATATCCAACAATTTTAATAATCTAATGTGGGTTACCGTAGTTATCTCTATTACTCGAGTCAACTATATTCAACTTGTTATACGTTCAAAATATCTTGTCATATTTTTATCATGTTGTAACTATAGTCACGTACATAGTGTCATTACGATGCTAGTGAAATTTTAGAATATTTCGTGCAATGCGCACGAAAGTTTTCCATGGCAAGCGTAGCTACTTCTACGAGTCATTGCAGATCATTGTACAGAACGTGTACATCCGATAATTCCAGCGAACGAAACGAAATTCACGAAGGTTCGATGGTAAAGTGAGATTGGTAGGAGTTAAGGTGGATTCTGTTTGAGTTCCTTTATGTACATTGGATTTATTCGATAGGTTCTCTCCACCAGTGAATATTTCATCCCGATTCTCGCGGCGGCTGCGGTAAAATTATTCTGCTTGAGATTCGCCATCGCGATTATTTTATGGGGGAGAAGGATGTAACAACTCTACAGAGCTGTTAAGTATAATTGTTTTTGCTCAGAAGGACTCTTTGCCATTTCGTTAATAGCACCTGGTGGACGCCGGTTTGAAGTGAGGATTTTAATCGAGTCCGAATGTAAATTTCGCGACGAAAATGTCAAGCTTGAAAATCAAACTTTTAATTCGAAATTTTGTAATTCAAATGATCGGGAATTGCGCGCAGGAGTAACGACGGGAATTCCTCGGGACGGGATTATTTTCCGCAGCGACGGCAATCAGCATCTCTAATTATGAAACAGAAACCGCAGAGCGCTGTGTTCGAAAACAATACCGCGAGTAATGCGCGATGCACCTGTAGGCACGTACACACGTCTACGCTTACCTGACCGAACCTGAACTAAATAACCACGAAACACGGTCAGCAAAATCAACAACCTGTTGATATTCTGCGTATTTAAGAAACAGCTTGTACTGTTCCCGATGGGTCGTGATATTTCTTTCTCTCATCTAATTATCACAACAGAAGCAAGTCGTGTATACTTCCAGTGTTGAAAATAGAGATCGAATATCGATATATATTTTGAGGTTTCGATATATTTTACTGGTATTTGAATTAGTAATAAAGCAATAAGTAGTATCATACGATTAATATATTTTAAAACACTTCCTACTTGGCGTCAATATTGAAATTTATATCGGTATTCTATTTTAATATTAAAAAGAACGTGTGTATGCATGGAAACGAATGAAAAAAAGGATATTTGAGAGAAAAGTGCTCTCTACATTTTAGTCTGAATTTGCTCGAATTATACGTAATTTGTATGTAATTGTATGTAATGCAAAATTCCGAAGTAATTTGAACAAAACTAATGCTGTACATACCTTCAATAAAGTTAGAACTGGTAGAACAACAGGAATAAAATTGTAACTGTGGAATAACTAGATTAATTATTTTGTAAAATAACTTGAACAAAATTTTCGTTATAAACTTGAACGAAACTTGTGATTCAACTGATTGCCTAAGAGCACTGTCCGTCAGCAAAACGTTGCTGAATATATACTGAGTTTTTGCAAGAACGTATCAGTAGTTTCGTAGTTTCATGAATTTGAGTAGTATGTATATAGTTTTTATTTGTACCAGAAATTCCAGGAACGCACGACAGCCTTACGATAATCTTACATTCTGTTTTTATTAATATGCTACGCGCTATTAAATTATATATAAGTCCGGTTCCGCTTCGACTGAAACACGATTTTTTCTGATTTGTGTTTTTTTATTCTGGAACATTTATTATATACGTATTATATCGAAATATAACGGTTATATAACATCGCTGGTATCCGAAGGATTTAGTCCATTTACGAATAATTACCTAAAAATACTGGTATTTTACTAGTTTATTTGTAATACCGATTCGATCTCTGATTAAAACGAATTCTCTGTTGAATCCGATCCTGCTGTAACCTCGCGAGTTATTAAAATATTCTTAAAATATTCAATTTTCAAATGAAAGAACTATTGTAGATTTACGTCGCAAGGCGAAGAGGAATTTCAAATTCTCCGATTTTCAATGAAAAATTCCGAAGATGCTTCGCATGAAAGTCGCGAACTTTTTAATATAGAACGATCTTCGACAAGAATAACGAACGAAAGCACTCGAAGCTATCGTGTACCTCTCGTGCGAGGGAGGCTTGTTTAAATTCTTCCGGAGTAATTTTCCGGAAAACCAACGTTCATTGAAATCTCTCTTGAAACGCGTTTAATGGTAGAACGGGATCAGCATTCTCGAGAAAACCGTAACGAGAACAAAGGGAACGCGCCACGCAAACGTATTAACAGATCGCGTAACGCATTTAATTATATTAATAACACCGGCACGATAGGGAGGAGGATTCCACGAATTCCTACATGCCTCTACACGGAACTAGAATTCCACTTTCTTCAGCGGATTGAAATATTGTAATGCGCGTTTCAGAACAATGAGGGACGGAGGGGGGGAGGGGGTGGTAGGATCGTGGAAACGTAGAGAAAGTAATTACTTCTCCGTGAAAATGCGAGTGCTAATTTTATGGCGAAGAAAGAAAAAAGAGGGGCGACGAGGGGAGAGGGAAAGGGGTGAAGGGAAAAGATGGAAACAGCAGTGATATAGATAGAGACGGGCGGTGAGGGGGATGGGGGATCTTTTAGCAGGAATTAAACGCGTATACGTGTTTGAAACAGACCGTGGAGTACTCTCGTACACGATGAAGATATCTCTGTTTTGATGAGAAAGTCATTCTGCGCGCATTCGCGTTTCATGCAGCCGGAAATCATGACGAGCCTCGCTGTATCACAATTTGCGTTTCGCATTGCCGTCCCCGCCCGACTCTGTGCTATATATCCGTCCACTGGATCCTATCGATGGTAAATTCCGTGATAATATTGCGTGAAACTTCATTCTCCCCCTCCCCCCCGCCGTTCAAAGTTGGTGCAGATATCGGCTATTTACGTCCTTAGAAATGTTTATACCTCCGTCACCCTGGAAAAAGATAGTTTCCGGCGTGCAAACACGACACCAAATGGTGGTGAATTCCAGAAATTTATCTCTCGCGGCTGACTGAAGTCGTCGCAACTCGTACCTGCTACATGCGACTTGCACTTTTCTCGATAAATTCAACTCAAGACGAAGGACGCTGGTTCGAAACTTGAAGGAGGAAGTCAACGGATCTTCATCCTCTTTTTTTCTCAACTGGTCGAAGTTTACCTTCGATCAATATAACGGAAAATAGTTCTCCTTGTAAAAACAACCCTTCTGTTTCCCGTTGGAGTTGAGCTTTCGTTTCATCCTATTCTATTTAAAGAGTAGCGTATCATATCACCAGCACGGTAATATTTCGAACAGAGTTTCCCTCCTTTTTTCTTTCTTTCTTTCGTTACCCTCTAGAAAAAAAAGAAGCGAATGTTCTTGGAAACCTACTCGCCGAGGCAGTGTAGATTGCTAATTAAATAAAACAGAGAGAGTATCAAGCCGCGGCAGTGAACAAAATCGGAATAATTCTAGCGAAAAATTGGAAACCCTCAAATTAAACGAGGAAACCATTCCTCGACCGAGGTAAGAAAGTCGAAGAGAAACAGTTGACTCTTTCGCTCCCTTCCCCTTCCCTCCTCTCCCCGACGCCATCGATCCCTATTCATTCCTTTAATAAATGTTTAATACAGGCAAGCCTTGAAATTTATTTGAAAAGAGATTTATCCTGTGTATCTCGTTGCGGTAACGTACAAAGGGGCACCTCAAGTGGCAATTAGTATGCCGACATTTCGAGCGGTATGGATAACTAAGAATGTTATTATCTGCTACCAAAAGGAATATCTCGATACCAATTTACACAAAGTCTGTCGGGGAGGGGATGGAGGGGAATTCGTGAGGTACAATATTTCCATTCATTCCTTTGAGGAATCGTTCCTAAACGAGCGGCCAGACAAAAGGGGAACAATAAAACCAACTATTTTTTTTTCTCTCTCTCTTCATCCTTCTTTGCACCTGTCCTTTTGTTACCAGACGGACTCGTTTCACTTGACACGAAATTTCACTTAGGCACGATCTTCCCTCGGTAAACAGTTTTTACTGCGACTCGATTCCAATGGTTCTTTTAATTCAATCAAGTGAGACGAACAACGCGCGATTCGCTCGTCAGAGAAAGATGAAAGGAACTGGTTACTTTTAAAGGAAATTAAGGTGGTTATTACGTAGCGCAGCGGAGTATTAGCAATTCGCGGAATTTTGATGCGAACATTTTATTAGGTACTCGGGTTTGTGTCGCTTTCAAAGGGATGAACAAATATTGTGATGCATGCAGAGTTTTTCTTCGATGTTTCGTTCCCCAGATATCTTGAGACTGACATATTTCCGTTACGTTGTGTATTTGAAACTGCGAGCCATACTTTTCTGTAGGAATTATTTTACAAGCAATCTTTCTTACAGGTAATAAGTTCGTTCGCTTCGAATAACTCATTTTATATAAACCTTACAAAGGAATAATTCCAGAAACTATTATAATATAATCATCTTAAGCCTCCTAGTTACTTTACAATTCCTTATCATTTGGAATTAAAGAGCATTATAACGAATATAAAATGTGTAAGCACAGTCGGTGCTGTTAACTCGTTTCTATTTACGTATTTCTTTTCATTAAAAACATTGTCCATTATAAATTTCCACTAAAATTAGACTTATTAAAGTCTACGACTTATTAAAGTCGTATTTCGTATGAAAAGCGAAAATGTCGCCTTATAGGTTAATGTACGATTTATAGGGGCAAATATGCATATAGATTGATTAATTGAACGACGATCGAGGAATACGGGGAAAAAATGATCTGTCGATTTGACACCGAGAATCGAATAATGCGAGCAGTGAACGAGACAAGGGTAGGAGATACGTACGCGTACACAATGGACAAAGTGGGTCACGTGACATGTTCCGAGGTGCGTCGTAAAGGCATCGAATGCCTTGTAAAATGTCTTTGGCGTTCGTTCTGTTGGAAAATTCGCCCGGTCGTCGGGTGTCGACGAGCGTTCCGACGGCATTTCCGTTCCCTCCGACCCTCGTTCTGTTCCCCCCTTCTTTCCCGCGTCTCTTGCAGCGACATCCGGAAACCAGCAGGTACCATCCGAATATAAATTCGCGGAAAAACGTGGAGGAAAAGGACAAGTCCACCCGTTGGAACGGGTGCTTTGCTATCGGAAGAAATCGCTCGGGAAACACCCGCATCTCCTTCCGGAATCTCGAAGGTGTGCGAGAAGCTGTTCACCTAGAAAATATGCATCTTCACGGCGCTTCGGCTTCGCTGCACGCGCCCGCATCATCTTTGACGCTGCAAGCGTTTCTCCTGGCTCGGAAAATACCTGCTGCCATGCTCGCCGAATTTTTTCCCTCCCCCAATTGCCCGGAAACAATTCGGAACGCGACCATATGAATGTGTCACGCTCGAGGAAACGAAACTTATCTGAGAATCATCGTTCCTTATTTCCCTCCCTTATATTCCTTTTATACCACTCGGATACCACGAGTGATTTTATGGGTTGGTTGAATACTGAAACGTTGAATTGCGCAGCGTATCGGTAGAAATAAAGGAGGATGGATTCGCTTTATTTCGAAATGTAATGGCAGAGAGAATAAGCGTGGAATATTCGAAAACAAGATAAGAGAAGGAACAAGAAGTTACAAAGAAATCCCTAACCGAATAACTCTCATTTCTACATTTCCTATTTTCTCGTTTCCTGTTTCGCTATTTTCTCGTACGCGCTGGCATGCTATTCTATCGTTACCAGGTCATTAACAATATTTCAGGTTGCACTTTTTTGAATTTTCTTATGACAGAACAACTCTTTTATATCAGATCAGTTTTGTGCAATAGGAGAGAATAATTCAACCCTTCTGCGATAACATTCTCAGGATTGTTCTGGTTTAAGGACAATTGCATTATACTTCAAGATCATCCTCGAATGTAACATTCGTAGAGATGATGGAGTAGCCTAATGGCAATGGATTCCCATGTTTTAGTTAAGTAAACGACGGTAGATCCACGCTGAACTATCTCCGACAGGGAAAAGCTAATCTGCTGATCCACCAATTTTCTACAAAATTCCCTAAATCCCAATTAAGCTTCGAAGTACTTCGGATTGTAGGCCAATCATTCCTTTCAAGATTTTCCAGGCTATTCAATTACTTCGTGTTCGATCGTTTACGCAACGTACTTCAATATTTAATAAATCGCATCTTTACTTCGGTGGATATATCTGGACTGAAATTACGAACTTAAAATATTTGCGAAACAATGTTTGAACGAGATACTTTCTGACCGAGAAACGAGAAACGGAACACGCATCAAAGATGAACCGCCGAAGAGTTTCCGCCGGTCCTTATTTTCCGTATTTGGAAACTTCTCCACTGTTTTTCAAAGAGTGTTGAACTACAGGAACAGACTGATTGAAGTTCCCCGAACAATTCTTCAGAGGATACAAGAGGATTCTACTCGACTGTCGCTCGTAACGGATCCTCGCGAAACTTCCCGTCTTGCCGACCGTAATTCTCCAAATCGAAACTTTCGCAGTCATCCAACATCGGGCTGATAATTGTTCCCTCTCCGTACAATCGGTGTGTGTCTTTCCTGGAAATCGTATGAACTTTACGACGATCGAACTCGAACAAGTAAACCGTCGCATCCGAGCAGATGTGGTTTTGCACGAGTTTCATTAAATTTCACCGGAATATCGGCATTTCACGGACTTTGGCTTACTTTGACATCTTTGATCGTCTCGAAAAAAAAAGAGAAATTAAATTTAAAAATTTAAAAAAAAAAAACGGCTACGAGCGCTAATTCTTCACGGCTGATTCCGATATTAACGATCTATCCCCATTTCTTTTTGTTTTCTCTTCTGGTTCCGGGAAGAATCGAACGACCACGATCCAACTTTCGTTTCACGAACTAGTAACTGACCGCAGTTTCCTTCCTGTCGGCCGAGAGAACAAACGCGAGGGAAGAATTAAGGGGACGAAGTGACGTCGAGACACAATGAGTTCTCGTTGCGGCCACTGGATTCCAAGGTAAGAAGTAACTTCATGGGAACCAGAAATGACGGAATGGTTCGCAGTGAGCGTATAATTTGCGAAAAAAATTCGTGTCAAGATTAATGGAGCGGAACGAACGGGAATGACCATAAAAATGTAAAGAAATTGATAAGATTTGATAATAATTTCGCCGTGTACGAGGGAAATATAAATTAATTCTGTCGCTGACGAGCTACAGGATAAACAGTGAGACTTTGCGCTTTGAATCCTGTAGTACTTGCTTTATAATTCGGAGCACTAAGTTTCAGGATTACAAATCATTTATTCACCTTGACTATTGTATATAATCAAAATTACATAAAATAAATCTGTTCTGTATATAGTAATATCTCTATATAGTTCATACATCGGATATAAATATTCATAGAACATAACTAAAACTTTCCTGCAAATATAGTCCAACCGAAGAACACGTAACTTTTATTTATTCTTTCAATAAATTAAACAATATTATTTGTTCAAGTTAAATCAATATAATTTCTTCAACACCGTGTTCGAAACGTTCAGCATGAAAATATTTATTAAAACAATTGAATTACGGAGGAAACAATTGCTTGAATACGTGTATTCATTTTTCATAAAACAAAACGCAAAACATCGTAGATTTCTACAGAATTGTTGAAAATTTTCGCGTTTCAATTTCGCACACGCAACTCTGATTGGAAGGAAAATTGTCTCGCGTATCAACCAATTAGAAGTCGTCAAAGTTATGCCACTGTTATTCTTCGATTGAAGATCGTGGCGTTCGTACGTGTCCTGACATTTCACGACGTAATTTCTGCTGAGTAGAATTTCTGTCGCCGTTTTCGCATTACTATTAGGTTTGTTTTATTGATACACGTTTATATAATAATTTATTGAACATTATCTATTGAATATTATCTATTGAACATTATTTAGCACATTAAGTAGTGTTTCAATCTTTTTCTAGTCTCTTTTGTCGTGTCTATTTGGGGGTTAAAATCATCGATAGTTCGTGCCACATTCTTGGACGCAATTCGAGTAAGTTTATTCCTTTATTTCAATATTAGTGATAATTAACACATTTTATTTATATTTATTTGGAATTTTTGATTTTTTTTTAGATGTAGTAATTTGTTAGAGAAATGATTTCGAAAGAACAAGACGCCACAAAGGAATTAATGAGGAATTCAACGAAGATTGAACGCAGATATCCTGATAAATTGACAGATTTGATGTATGTATTGTTCATTTATATTGTTCTTTTATCGAACCATCAATTATAATTACGTATTTAATTACATAGCAGTTAATTACACATTCATATCATATTACTAGCTATAAATAAGCTATAAATAATTCTGTAGTATATTAAGAATATTAACATAATGGTATATTAAATGCAACTATTAAAGCAACTTCTACATTTTGTCGTATTAAATATATGTTTGAATAAGAAATTTTGATCTATTGCAAGAGTTTTTGAATATTTCTCGAATATTTGTAGTATTGAAGGTACTACATTGTATTCAGAATTTTTTTACATTTATCAGAAAGTAAATAATGGTTAATTGATGATGAATAAATAAAACAGTTATTTTTAATTAACCTTTATTTTAAAAAAACAAAGGAAACAAAATATTCTTTTTTTTTTTTGCAATTTCAATGTCTCTGTTAATGCAGCTTGCTTTTGCTCTCAGGGAATGTTTGTGAGTGTGTACAGTGCGGTTGATAGAATCAGTGTTATACGCTTGTTGCGTAACAGTATTTCCATATTTTTCAAGGTACAATAACTTTGATTCTAGATACAATAGTTATACGTGGAAATTAGAGTCAGTGTTTGTTCGTTGATTTTTTTTCTATTTCTTTTCATAGTTATTTGAACTATTCCTATAACCTTTTTTTTTTAAATGTGCATATCTATTTGAAATGAAACATATCTATTTGATAACCAACATTATAAGTATCTTTATTTTATTTCTTATATTTCGTTTGAATTATTATTCATTAAGAAATGAAATATCAATGTATTTCTAATTAAAACAAAATTTTTGATATTAGGTTCTCAAATCTTAGAATTTCAAACTTTCATACTAAAATTCTAATTTTTATTATGATTAGAATTTAAATCTTCGTTATCAACTATTTATTGTTAAAATTTTACATTTAACAGAAAATTAGATTTTTATTGTGTCAAATTTTTTGAACAATGAACACTGTCTTTAAGAACGAATTATAATGTTGTACATTTTTTTAAATTTCTATAGCTTCCAGTGGTGATTTCTTTCTGGTTTGCTACAGTATCAACAACAAAATTCTTCTAACCGTGAGTCACATAAATTTTTATTTCTTTGGTTATGCAATCATTTCTTAGAATTAAAAATTCGAATCAACAAGAGTGACTAATTATACTATGCAGAATTTTTGTCGAATATAACGACTGCAGGTATTTATTATATCCGTGACTAGTATCATTTCTACTTTCTGTGTTTTAAACATTTAATTTACGCCAGATCCTTTTGCGTTTTCAATGATAATAATGCGACGTCGATAATGATATTAATGCAATATTAATTGCTATAATTGGTATGAACGATCAATATTGAAAATTAGTTTGGTTACTTATAAAAGCGGGACACATTCAATATGGATATTTGCAAAAGTCCAACGTCAATAAAATGTGAATAGGCACTCTCATAAATAATAAATATTAAAACAACTTGAATTGAAACTTCTGTAATATAGATGTCGGCAATATTACTTGGTTGCAATGAAAATTGAAATTATTATCGTGATAATGTAAATATGTTGTATTAATATTCATTTTTCATTTCATTTTCTGCCTCACGATAATATTCTGAATAATTTAATTACTTTATTTCTCATGTAACAAACTTCATTTTAATATAAACAAAGTAACTCAATACGGAGGAGATCGTTGAGTTTAATTCTTTCTATTCGAGAATGTACGATATTAAATTTCACGTGCAAGAAGACGTCCAGCGAGATAGATAGATTTTAGAATCAGAGCAACAAGTTTGTACACTGTCTCTTTGCTTTGATGGAGGAATCGCCTGAGGTTCGTTCCATTAATATATCACTTATCTGATTTTAGCTTCTCTTGAAATAAGTAAATATATTTTAATCATTCTGCATATATTTTTCTATCAATATCAGAAATTCAGTAATTTAAAGTAATCCATTAAAACACAAAGCTGTCACAATCTCTGAAGTGAAGATAAATGAGAAATGAAATGAGAAAATTTTATGCTAAAG
>CAJDYZ010012856.1:74421-84568 GCA_903986555.1 Heterotrigona itama
GCGCCACTCTAAAAGTTTCTACAAATTTCATAAAGTGTCAATATGAGTTTCAATCTGTGTGTCGCTCACGCCCAGATATTTCAACTAAGAAGTATCAAGTATTCGTTTTAAAAATATAACGAAAATTTCCCACCGACTAACTTTTCAAACATTCACAGACAGCAGTGTGCGTATATAAAGTATAAAATGCCTCTCGTGGCTGTGTTTCAAAATTAACGAGAGAGAGAGAGAGAGAGAGAGAGAGCCGGTATTTGGAAAATAAGGATGAAAGTCAAAGGTTGCGGCCAGCCGCAAATCTAGATCGTTAAATATTCCTCGAACGGAACGGGAGGGTTGGAGAAGAGCAAATCCAAATGCCGCGTACGCTCGCATGGCGGGCAAGCAGCAGATTTTCCCTTGCAGAGACGTTCGGTAAAAATTATTCCCCGACGAGGAGGATCGCGCGAGCTAGAGGGCGGAATCGTGGAAAATGTATCTTGACCAAATGGAGCTGTGCGGCGGCAGGCTCTGGTGCAGCGTAGATTATAATCGCGGGAATTGCGGCCGGGCTCGGTCATTAAATCGCGTAGAACACCAGAGATTGTTTCGCCGCTGTTTGCACGGCAACTGAACAAGCAATGAAACGACTGACCGGAGATAGTCAACTAATTATAGCGTTCCTCACGGACCAGAAAACAGAACAATGTTCCGTGTATCGGCAGCCTGATCGCGCTTCCAGACTATATTAAAGGATTTGCACCGTGAGACCAGTTAATTAACTGCCGCGCGCAATATCAGTCACGGAGATTAAAGTCGATCGGTAATCTTGGCGACGCTCCGCTAGTGAAAGTAAACGTTCCGATCGTTAAATATGGTTGCTCTCAGACTTTTCTCGTCGATTTGACGAGAGCCGATTTGACTACCGATGCATTTCCATTCCTCGCGAAGTCTCTTTTTCAAAAGTATCGCGAAAGTTGTTCTTTCTGCGCGATTCCTTCGAATGGAAAGATTCTATCGAAATTTTCTGTAAAAAATTCTATACGCTAACGTTCTGTCGATCTTTTCTAACGTCGTAAAGAATATCACGAAAAACTTCTTACTGGCACCCCAATGTCGTTTCTTGATACCGTACAAAATTTTATTTTATTCAAGAGTTAATATTAAGTTATGTTATAATAAGTTAAATTATTGTCAGACTAGATGGCAATGTCTATTAAATTTGAAGAAAACGACATTACTTATGGATAGCCCTAATAATCAAAAAGCACTTAACGAAAGAAATTTGAGAGCTGTGGTAGAGTCGAAGAGTCGAGAGAGATTTAAAGTAACAAATTGAACGTCGATAGCCGACGATAGCGCATCAGCAGGTGAGAAGTGAAATCCTTCGAAAGTAGAACTCTTCATCGCGCTGTTCTTTATCACAATTAAAGGCAAGGAGAAAATCGACCGAGCGAGATGGCAGCTTTATCCGCGCGGTAATTCCCCACTTCTCGTACGTCCACTTCCGCCGACTTGGAAAGCAATCAGCGCAGCAGACGACCGGAAACACGCAGCCTCACTCGACGAGCGTGTATCGTTGACCGGCGCTAAATGTCCGGAGAACGATAACGTCGTGCGCCACGAGGAGCAGAGTTGTCGGTTCGAACGACAGCCCTTCAAGTGCACCGTCGACCGGAAGCTCGAGGTTATTGACTCGCCACTCGACTTTGGTGGCGCGCAGGTTTTCAAGCGCGATACGCGCCGACGAGGGAAACAGAGACAGGATCCACGGAACACTGGAGATGGAAAGTCGAGTGCCTCGCAAGTAGAGTCATCGGTCGTATTCGAACACTTTATAAGTATATCCAATATTTCACGAAATATTCCCGAGAATGGAAACAATACTATACTCTGTATAGAATAGACAAGGGATGTGACCCGAAGTGATGAATTGCCTTTTGAAAATGGCAATTTCTTCTTTTCCTCGGGCGTGAAACATGCACGTGCTTCACACGTGATTCGTTTGAAAGAACAACCTCGCTGGAGATAATTAACTAGACTGTGACGCTTTGGAACTATTTCGAAAAGAAACGCTTGGAATTACCAATATGGTCAAAATAACCAATTTATGATTTTATAGATATAGATCAGAGATTCGACTGATTTCTTGTGAAATATATGGTACTTTATTGCATTTTTAAGTTTCACTGTTCTTTTTTACTTTAATATCTTTAAATAAACTATTCTTTTTACTTGAATATCTCTGATGGAAGCTCTAAGAGCTTAGAGAAAGAACTTGTTCTTCGAAAACGAAGAAAAAGACATACTTTGTATTATAACATTCTTTAGGAAGATTTTTACAAGAATTGGATTCGCTCCGATGTTAATTAACACTCGTATCTGAATCAAAAATTAACAAAGTTAGAGTTGCGAAACTTTTTTTTTCCGTGTAAGAAGCGCGATTAGTATGCATGTAGGGGGCTGCTTGTGTAAATAGTTAGGCATAGTTTCAACGAGCGGAAATAATTATATCGATCTCAGGGGTGAAGTGACGAGCTATAGGATCGAAGTCAGTGACCCGATTCAGGTTAATTCGAGTCGGTCCTTGATCCATAAGCAACTTTCTCCTTACAATTTTTATAATCTCGTTACGTGCAACGTCGAAGCGCCGCTGAAATATGCATAGAAATGCAGCCATCGAACTACAACTATCCAAATGATCGATTTAATCCGAATGATTAATTCACGTGCTGGCCTGGATATAGCGTGTGGAATGCGAAAAGCGCCGGCGACAAGCGAGAAACGAACGGAAACGCGGGAGCTAATTGGAGAGACGTGCGCATCGATATGGTGAAATTAAACGGAAAATTATTACATTGCACTCCTGTGCATGCCTCCAGCGTTAGACTTCTAAAGCAGTCCGCGTCGGTGTTTCGAAAATCGGAAACTCAACGCCTGGTGGAACGCGAAATCAAGTTACCAGCGAACAGAGGAGGGGACTCTGTGGCTAGCTTCGTCGTTAAAGCGCCAATTTCACTGTACTCGACGCGTCGAATACTCTGTTTCTTTCTTTCCTTTTTTTTTTTCTTTCTTTTTCTTATTTTTTCTTCTCTGCGGAATCGTAAACGGCGAACCATAAGCAACGTACAAGAAACGAATCGATCGGGCCTCGTCACCGCGCCGCGTCGTGTTTCGAATGTACGCGCGCGATTCACGATGATCGAGACCGCGATTAACCGCGTCGAAACAGCGCCGCCTGGAAATACGACGGGAGGCATTCGATGTTTGGCGACTCCTGCGGTCATCGCCGGCCGATGAAATTAAATTACTTCGGCCGCCGGCGAAGCGGACCCCCAACCTCGCTCCTCCTACGCCCGTTGTAAACCCGATTTTGCACTTAAATCACTTGTAATCGACGGTTTTTGGGGCTACGTGTTTAATGTTCTCGACAGAGAGAGAGAGAGAGAGAGAATTTTGGATAATTATCGCAATCGCTTCGATACTGGGGTCTGAGAAACGCATGCTTAAAATTTTGAGGAACGTAGAATCCTTCTGTCTTCGTAACACGCGGCCTCACAGTGGCAAACGCGAAGAAAAATAAGGAGATTTTTCATTAGTGCGAGCGAAAAGAAAGGTGAAATATGGAAAATTGTCGCGAAGACAGAAATTGTAAGCGATCGATCGGAGCCATTGGTGCTGGAGAATGTTCCATTAATTACGCGGAAACCTTCAGCTAATCAATGGGTAGTTAGTGGCCAATGGTTGGCTCGCATCAATAATCACTGGGCGACGTGGTAGTATAGTGCTGGGCTTTGATGCGCTAATTTACACCACCTGCATTAATGCCCTTGTCCCACTAGTCCGGAACGACGATTGTCTAAGTGCGTGTACGATCCCTTGGTAGGTATGTGCAAGGCGCCGCGAAACAAGACGATATATTAAGGTAAACCCCGACCGTACAAGCGTCGATGTTTATCCCTTAATTGACAGTTCGAGATATTTATTTCTGTTTGAACAGATAAGAAGACCATTGATCCAGGCTCTCTCGTCGACGCGCCATTGCAAAATACGGTGCGATATTTTTGCGGGTATAGAGTACCGAACGTGACGATGCAAAGATAGCTGATACACGTTCAGTAGTACGAGCACGTGTACGTCAGACGTCGCGTATGAAGATTCGTAAACTTCAAACGCTGCAATAAATAAAGAACTAAATAAAAGAACCGGAAGCAGCGTTTCTACGGATAAAGACTGGTCATGGACGTGGATAAAACATGAGTGTTCAAAGGCGATTGAGGATTCGTTCAATGGTAGAAGCACGTGCACGTTAGACGTCGCGTGTAAACATTCGTACACTTCGCAAACATTTCTTACTGAATAAATAGAACTGTAGCAGTTCATTTTCACAAATGAAAATGTTGGTGAAAATATTTGTTCAAAGACAGTTCAGTAGCATAAGCATATATAAATCAGACGTTGCGTATAAACATTCGTACAGCTGAAACGGTACGATAAATTCTCAGTAAGCGAAGCGGGATATTTTTACAAATTTTAGTGTCCTAAAACGATGCATGAGTCAGACGTTTGCAAGATTCCTATTCGTCAAATATTTAATAATTAAAAAAAGATCTATAGTAGAATATATGCCCGAGGACGAGCAGACGAGTATCTCTCGGGTAATTATCCAAAACGCAGCCAATGACTGCGTCAATTTTAATTCAGTGAAACACTCACGTGCAAATCAGACATCACGCTAGCAAAAAGAAAAAAAAAAAAAAAAAAAGAAAGAAAAATCCATAGTCTCGGAACTGCAGTCGTACTAAATTCCCAGTTTTTACAATAATCCGTGGCATTATTTTGTAAAATAAATCTCGTACGAATGTAAAGTCGTCGTGAAGAGATTGAAATGTGCATCGAAAGTCCATCGCGTCTGGCTGCGGAGAGAGACAGTGGGGGAATTAACCCGGCGAACAAAGTGGAGAACAAAGTAGAATCTTTTCGTTCCATCGCCCGGCTAATATCTGATGCTGCGAGCGTAACGAGCACACAAAAGAAGAAACCTGCCGCTGGTGGTTACCTCGCAAATCCGCGTACTCTCTCCAAGGAAAAGCGCAATCACGCTAACAGCGCGCGATTAACCGTGGAACAATGGCCGGCGGTCCGAGGCTTCCGAAAATTCGCGGCAACGACACAATGAGCGGCTTCTATCCGCGGCGGGTTTCCTCCTCCGTATCTGAGTGGTGCTATACTTTTCAGTCTGTTATAAATACACCGTGTAAACGTCTCGGTGACACCGGGCTCGTTCCTCCGTCGCGCTTCCGCGACTTCCGCTTTCGTGCGGTGACAACGGGGGTGGAAACAATGAGCCCAGCCTCTCCGCGTTCTCCGCCGCGGCTCCGTTCCACCGTGCAAACTTTAGCTTTTGTCCCGACGCACGCCGAGAACCAAGCGACAGAACGAAAAAGAATCCCTCTCCTCTGCTCGGTTTACGGCCGAAACAATACTTTTTATCTTTGGAAATTCGTCGGCGACGACCTCCGACGACAGTGGCGGCCGGGTCGCCGCCTAATTAGATTTCGCGCCGAGAAGGCCAGCTATTATTTAAACTGGCCCCCGTCGTCACACCGCCGTTACCGTGTAATAAAGTTTCTAAACGACGAGACAAAGAAACGCGACAGATTAATAAGTTCGTTAACGAGATACGCGGTTTAATTAATTCCGCGATCCGAAGTGGTATTATTCATTCTCCTGTCATTCGATACGCATTCATACTTCTTTTTCTTTTCGTTTTTAGCGATATTAGCGTTACGCGAAATCTTTTGTTATTCTATTCATTTAGAACTGAAAGAACGGCTAATTGAGATTCGTTTAGACGATGACATCAAGGGGAATCTTTGTACGTGGTAATCCAGAGCGAGGAGGGATTATCTCTCCCGCTGTCCATTGCTTATCCTTATTAACATGCACTCTGTCACCGTTGGTCATTATCGCGTGAGAATTACGCCGATACAATTGTGCTTTCCTCTCAAACGAAAGTAATAAGTAAGGAAATAAGCAAACAAAGGAGAACGGACAGACTGGACAGACTGCATGCTCCCAACAGGATTAGGAGCAGCTCGTTTCCACTAACAAATCAGCGCAACGTTCTACGAATCAGTACCGTGTTTTTGAAAACGAAAAGAACATCTCACATACCGTCTCAAAGAAAACAATTTCTAATCCTATACTGGAACTAAACAACGCAGAGTACACAGAGCAGAAGAAGAAGAAGAAGAAGGATTCGAGTGGAAACTTATAAAAGAGCGGTTCCGTTGAAGTCCACGTGAAATCGAGTTATTATCATGCGAACCTTGGTCGAACGTCGAACCTCTGACAGTGAGGAACGAAAAGTGAGGAAAACAATATCGCCGCGCGGCCTGGAGACGCAAGCGGAACGAAAGCGGAATGCCACGAATTTCGGTCGGCGTGGCGATGGTATCGGCGAGTTTGGAGTTTGACCGTCGGCGAGCACGGGCGAGGTAGTATCGGGCTGGTCTGTTCTGATAAAGGAGAAAGCCCCGATATTGGTCAGACAGTGGAATGCCCGCACGTTCGCATCGGACAACAAGATTTCTCTCTGTACCTTATACCAGTCTCGCCGGCCTTATGGACCGAGGTTGCCGGATGAAACGGAAGGCGAAACGCGGCCCGAGCAATGGAAAGAGACGAGAAGCAGAAGGAGTGATGAAGAGGTCGGAGGGGGAAGGATAGAACGACAGATCGGGGGCGAGGTTAAAAGGAAAGTCGAGGGGATCGAAAGATTGCGATTGGAACAAGTACCGTTAAGCGGCGATGGTCTGCCCGTTGTCACGATCAGACGTTGCCCGCAACACACGCGCACCCTCTCGTCTCCGCTGTCCTGGCTAAAGAACAAGCCAGGGCAAATTGAATTTCGGCTCGAACAGCAAGCAACGAGAAAGAAAAAAAAGGTCGAAGACTGTAACCGTCGACGATGGACGGGAGAGACGGGCGCAGGTGCCCAGCGCAACGTGGCGAAACGTAAGGCTCGTTACGCACAGTCAACTAGTCGCTGCTGACTCGAAATTTGTCAGTCATCGCGTCGAATGATTACGAAGTTTCTTCGAAGAAAGAATAAGCAGGCCGTGGAAAATTATTTTTCAACGCGTAATCTCAAGTTGGTAGCAATCGACTAATCGACTAATGACAGTGTGTAGCGAGCTTGAGAGAAAAGCGAGTCGAACGATAAATGTGAAAAAGTTGGTCGTTATCTCGCGATTCGGTCATTTAATCAGGCCAAAGAATGCGAAAAAAAGAGGTCTGTTATCGAACGAGCACGGCTGAACGAATTCGTCGTGAAATAGTCACGGGTAACGGGTGACTAAAGAGAAGTAGAATTTCGATTCGTAGAATACCAGCGATGTCGTTCTTCCTGTCGGCTGAAATACGGCGAATTCGACGAAGCAGCCGCATAAAACGCGCATTATTCTTAACTTTTTCTCGCCGACAGGAAGCCTGAGGCGTGCGCGCACGCTCGGCAAATCTATCCCCATCAAACACAGAACGACGTTACCGTTTCCAGCCAACGTCTTCCCAATCTGTGCTCCTCTCTTCGTCGCGCAACCAGCGATGAGTCGCTAGAATTTCCACGAAAGAGCGGTAGAGAATCGATGATTATGGCTCGACGAGACCGTCATTACAACCCTGTTATCGGTCGTCTTTTGATCCGGCGCTTACGCGCTTCTATTTCGGTCCCCTCTCCTTTGTTCGAAGGTTTGTTTGCCAGCTTGGAATATTCCGCGCGGCAAAATTACCGCTCTAATGCGATTTTAATTGTATTGCCTTCGCTTTGTCGACGGTAATAGAGAAATTGAAACGTTTACTCGTTATCGCCGCTGGTAATTGTTTTCCTTGGGCGTTCCCGCGGAATCTTTTAACCTGAATCTCGACTCGTTACGCGCGCTCACGCTCGGGAATTTGCAGCACGTTAAGATTTTATACGGAGACTTTCCTATGTACTTGAATTATATTTAAAGAATTGAAATTACAATTGTGGTACTCTTATTTCATTCAGAAAAAAATGCACGAGAGAGGGGTTTGCCTCGTCCAGAAAGTAGAGAATACTCGAAAATTTCGTGCGAGGATTGCACGTCTAATGCGTCGATTACGCTTTGGTTACGGGGAATGAGAATTTTGAACAGTCGAGAGGAAATTAATCAGTCAAAGTATTAATCGACCCTGCGCAAATAGCTCGCTGTTTAGTTCAAAAATGCTCAATTAATTCTGTAAACACGCGAATTGGGAATTCTTCCATGCGAAGTTTCTGAAACAACCAATTAAAACCAGAATAACGCGAAATTTCGTCCTGTGTGAAATCCATGCACCGGTTGTAAATCCCTCCGCAAATCATCCGAATGTCCAGGACAATCGCTTGAAATGAACGAGGCGAGAATTCCCTGCGAAATCAAAGGAGAAAAGACGCTCGAAACGAAACAGCGTGAAACGTGAAACACAGCATAAATCCGCGGCACCTTTTTGCGAGATCGTTGACGAGCCAAGGCGACCGGTTGAAAACCCAAGCGGACCGGCGCGACACGCGAAATTAAACATTGCCGGGGGGAGAGAGAGACGGTGCGCGGATGACAAATAAACGGGGCGAGAGCCCGTCGACGGTCAGAAACTGAAAGGAGCAGCAAGCGCCGGACGAGGAGGGTTGGCCAACGTCTAGCGGATAGCAGGAAATAAAGGAGAGGCTGTCCTTCGCGCGCTAGCAACCGGCGAGATATTAAAAACAAAAGTGGTCGACAGTGAAGGAGGGTGGCGGAGACGTCCGCGTGGCGGCAGGTTCATTTGAAACGTGATTCGTGCGGCTCGGCGAAGAGGGTTGAAGCGTCGCGCGCGGTGGTCTCTCGCAAACGATTGTTTCACCCTGTGCGTACCATTGTTTCGACGTGTGTACGTACGCTTTTGCGGCGGAGACGAGCGTGGTCGTTGCCGGCTGATGCGTCCGTCAACCAAGAGATATAAAAAAGAAGGGGGAGGAGGGAGTGAATTAAAAAAGTAGTAGAAACGAGAGACACGGGAAAGAAAGGGAGGAATGTTTACGACAGATGCATATTCATGCGACGTGATGCTCTCGTCCTGGCCCAAGTGACGGGGATTAATCTGCATAAAATCTTTGCATTTCTGCAACTTGTAGTAGCATTTTGTGGGAAGCAAGAAATAATTTGGCACCAGGGTGGCTGTGTTTGAAGGGAGGAGTACACGCACATGGCTCGCTCAAAAATTATTTCACGTAAAGCGAATCTCGGAAATATTCGTACCCTTTCCAATATCGCCGATTCTAATAGATGAATATTATTTCCTAATACAAGATTTCAACATCCTTACAACCATGAGTGTTGAAATAATTAAGATCAATCAGCCTTCTCAAGTTGACAAGAATTCAAATAGAGACGGAACGTAAAATCTTTTAATTTACTTTGATAATTCTCGATAATTCAAGTGGGAAGCTTGCACCTTGAAATGAATACGCTCGTATGCGCGCACGCGCTCGCTCGCAGAGAATGCAAAGATTTCCTTAACTCGAGAGATACGGCAAACAGCATTGACCTTAATCCCCGATAATTAATTTCTAGCTACTCCGCCCCGTTGTACGATAACACCGTTTCGTCAATATTTGCCAATGCTATTAACCGTGTTGTATATCGTGTTCAATATTCATAATCGTAACTTACCGAGAACGACGAGTTTCACAGGCCGGCCGGAAAGTGTCTTGCCCTGGTCGTCCTCAAGCGTGCAACCCCATATACCGTCGTCTTCTAATCTCACGTTGTCTATGTGCAACGCCGCCGTGATAGAGTCGCCGATATATCTATGTCCAGTGCCGCTCATCTCCGTTCTCGTGTTGATTGTAATCATATCTACCGGACTTCCCTCGTGCAACCATCTCGCTGGCCGTATTCTGTAGCTCCTAACAAGACAATTCGTGCCAATTAGGGAATTAATTCGGGGGCGACAATACCGGCTCCCGCACGAATTCGTTGTCGGAGCGATATCGACTTGGGCTACTTGCTCCCGCTACTTTAAATCGAATTTTCCCATTTACGATACACGGGACAGCTACACGTGCAGAACTGTGCCAGCAATTACGGCGCATCTATTTTCTTTTTTTCTCTTTTCCTTTTTTTTT
>CAJDYZ010012856.1:117953-130045 GCA_903986555.1 Heterotrigona itama
ATAAGATTAGAAGCGAGTCTTCTAACCGGTGACGAAGTCACCTTTCTCAGCTTTCTCGTAGCCTGTGAGACCGCAGATCCCTGAAATAAAAGTAACTAGACGACCGCGATGACTCCAGAACGTACACGGAGGATCGGGAACAACTAAAGCCGATGCTCGCGCTATCACTCGTACACCTTTTCGTTCCCGTTCTCTCACGTGTCTCCTGAAATTGATCTTCGAAAACGGTGGCGGCGGAACGCGTTGGAAATTCGCAATTTATCGCCGCTCCCGAGTTTCATTTGTGCGAGTGACACTCTTGGTTTCAGCTGCGTTCATCGGCATCGAATAATGGTGCGTCTGAATGGGGCTGGAGATGCGGTGTGTATCGCAGTTTCGTCTGCGTTTAGATTTACGATTCGCAAGTTGCAAAGCTTTCACGCGCAAATTGTTCGTTATATGCTTCATCGGCTTTTTGATTGGCGTTCAGACATCGTTAGGAAAATTCTGATATTAGTTTTTCAATCAACCCATTCAACGAAACGTTTCACTCGACCGAGTCACAATCTCGCACAGAAATTCGGGCCGTTTATTAAATAAATTCAAGTAAAAATAAAAGTAAGCTCCATTCGTAATTCTGCCCCTTCTGTAAATACTCAAACACTGTAATTAATTATTGGTTATTACTTGCTCGGAGAAATATGCGAGATGTTCTCCATCTGATTTCAATCTCTGAGAAAAATTCTCGATAAATATCACGTATCATTTTCTTCTCTCCAGAGATCCGGTTTACTCGTCATCCAGTTACAGTTTACGTAGTCACGTTGCAAACCGCAAGGAACACGAAACCGGACGGTTCGATTCGATCCGAGCGTCGTGACGAGCAACGCGTTCCCAAAACTTGTCGCGCCTCTTTTTGCACGTTCCACTGCACGCGATTCACGAAACCCTTTTCAAGAATGCGAGAATATCGGCGGAAATGCGGTCAGTAATGCTACGGAATCGGTGTCCTCTAACAATAATACTTTTCCACCTGCGAAAGTTGGAACCGCGCGATGGGATCATCCTGACAATAGGCGGCGGCTTTTCGTTTTCCCGAGAGGAGAGCGGACAAAGGCATTCACGGAGAAAAATCGTAATCTGCAGAGCCGCTTACAAGTTTCGTCCCGGTCGGTTGACGAGACGTAAATACAAAAGACAGGAGAACTCGAAGTGGGTCGAAGTGTATCAACAGTCTAACATACGCCGCGATGAGCACTTTTGGTTGAACTTTGTAGAAGGTGTCTCCGTTCGTGAGTCATCGAACGGAATGACTATTGTAGCATTTGACAAAATTTCTCACGTGCTTTTAATATTTCATTTCATTTTATATCCAGCGAAATTATGTATGTATATAAAAGTGTACACGTGCAATTTAAATAAAAGTTAAAGTTCGACTTGAATTGAAACTTGAAGTATGGACAGGTTAAAAAGCTATGGGATGATTTGGAAAGAAGAATAAGAAAAGACATTTCTTTTTTTCATGAGAAAAATGTATTGCAATGTATTGTATTATATTTATCGTTATTATTTGATTTAAATTCTGAAATAACTAACAAATAACTCACAAAGACGGAACGTTTGCGCGTGAAACTCGTGAACGAGCTGAATGTTTGACGAGATTAAATTTTTTCTTTTTTTTCACGTTGTTTTACGGTCGTCCTCTAAATGACGTTAATACAGAGGAGGGAAAAATAATACCAATTGCAAAGACCGGTTGGTTAATCCGAATGTAATATCGATGAGATTACACGGGGATTGATAATTAAGTGTACTCGGTTGTTCGATGTAAAATCGAGAGAGGGCGAAGGTAAAACGTGAAATTTAAAAAATTGATCCGCCACACGCGAATACGAAACGTTATTGAGCGCGACGAGATTGCAGCCTTAAATAAATTTTGTTTGCATGTTTGATGGGATAAATGTTTAATATTACGCCGGACTCACTCGAAACCGAACAATTATCGGGCGTATGTGTTGCCAGTTTGCCGAATAAATTGCACGAGGAATTAATAAAAAACCAACTAGACCAGTTATCGCGAATAGGAAAACGCGTTTCAATTAATGTAACATCTGCACTTCAGTGTTGCCAAATCAATATTTAATAGAAATATCAGAAAATCATACAGCGAAAATTAAACGGTGCGGTTTGTAATAAAATGTATTTTTTAATAAAGCTTTTATTTGTTCTCGAACGTAGTGCGCGAAAATCGATGCCGTAGACAAACAGAATTTTACTTTTTAAACTTTCCATACCAAAAATTCGTCAACCTTCTACCAGTTCGATTTTTGACTAAATTGATTCCTTTTATTACCAATGTGTTAAAGTAAAGAACGTTACATTTAGAAAATTCCGTAACGTATTCGGACGAATTTTAGAAAAGGCTGTAACTGTTGTAACTCTTGAGAAAAACGGAAAGTGTTAATTGTAACAAACCAGATGTGTAATATTAAATTAACGAAGTTGATTAATACACCCTTTGAAAGTGTTCGTCAAGAACGTCTCTCAACGTTTCCTATTGTCTTGCATTGAAGACTCCGCCGTTATTCACGGCTACATTTATCAAACTCAATTCGTCACCGACTTTGTGAAACTTCTCTTTCGTCTGCCGGTGAAGAGAAAAAAATGTAAAAAAAAAAAAAAAAAAAAGAAACGATGGAAATGAAGAGGAATCTCGATAGACGACGAAGAAGAGCCCACGTTGAGATCCGTAAAAAAAAAGAGAGAGAGAGAGAGAAAAAGATGGATGCAAAACGAGACAAACAGTAGGGTACAATATACAGGGGAAGAAAGAACTAGAGGGAGAAGCTAGAGGTTAGCTGAAAGTTTCTAGAGAGAGAGAGAGAGAGAGAGGCGGAGCGCAATCGGTAACGGAAGCGATGAATGATCGGCAACAATGGGAGTCAATCAGGTGAGCGTATTCACGCGAGTGAATCGGTTCGATTATCCGGTACGAGGTGCGATCAACGACGCAACGATTCGACGAGCGCGCGTGCGACGGTGGCTTCGCGCGGCTGCCGTCGAAACCGCTTTTGAATTTGCAACGCGGAACGCGCGCACGGCGGCGGCCTGGTTGCGTGTTTCGTCGAGTGGTTAGGCGCGACGCCGACCACGGCCAGCCTGAAACTGGAACCGTTGCAACGACGTTACCGTAATAGGGTCCGATTAAGATGCAAATTCCAGGGGTTCTCCCGCCCCGACAATTTAACTCGGTAACAGGGCTAATATTAAATAAAATGCAGGCCGGCCCGTAGGACCGGCGGCGAGGGTAGGACGCGCGCGCCGAGGGAAAAGCCGGTTGGCAGCTCGGCACCGGAGCCGACACGATGCTTGAAAGCGGCTAATTCTCATTTTGAGAAATTGTTATTAAATTTTCTCCTGCTCTCCTGTGCCGCGTCTGTCCTTCCTTTCTTCCCTCGCCTCGCCTCGTCTCATCTCGTCTCGTCTCGCCACGCTCGGCTCTTCTTCTCCCTTTTCTGGGCGTCGCTTCTCTTTCGTGACTCTTTGTTTCCCTCCCGAGGAAACCTACTCCTTCTTTTTCCACCTGCTATTTATTCGAAAGGCGTTAAGCGCGACCGTCAGCGATTCAGTGTAAAAGTGGGAATTCCTATAAGCGCCAGCCACATCTGTTCTTCCTACGGTATGGTACGCGATTTTAGAACGTTGCACTCGCGATTTCAAGCGAATTATATATTGTACTTCGACTCGCTTAAAATCGTTTGGGAATTCCTGAGGCGACGTTCAGTTCGATCCTTGTTACTTTTGATACTAGGATGGTATTAGAGTACGGAAATATTTATCGTATTGGAAATAATATTTTTCAATCACATTTGTATTTCGTGCTTAGAATTGCGGATCCTTCGTGGTATAAATCTTTTAATTTTTGTTCTCGAGCGAAGTCCCCTTTGAAATCGAAAGAAACGATGTTCGAAACGGGGGAGACACGCAACGTTTCTCTCACTCGACGAACGACCAAGCGGCACGCGGCTGATTAACAGCTTAATTACGCAACGAACACACACTGGCGCTAGACCTAGGCAACTTAATTGGCACCGTCCGATTAAAAATGCATACCGAGTCAAGTCCCGTTCTCGTTCTCCGCGATGTTTCTTTGAAATTCCGTGCGAACCGCGCCGACAGAGAGAGAGAGAGAGAGGGGGGGGGGGAAATGAAAGTTCAACTTAATTATTTTCGCATTAGCTGCAAGTAACCGCGGTATCTGATGCGACACAAAGGGTATATTTCGGTCTGACGGCATCGTCGTCCAACGAAATTCCGAGAGCTTTTAGCGGCCATCGAATTAATCCGTTCGAGGCCGATATTTTCCCGCTGCCGCTGCCCGCCCCGGCCGAAAAACGATCGTCAGCCGAGCGAGAAACGGCCACGATGAAATATCTTGCTCGAACACGGCGGCCTAAGAAAGAGAGGGAGAAGAGAAGAGCGGCGAGAGCCAAGAGCCTCTCGCGAAAAAGGAGCATTGTGTAATTCACTTTCGAGTAATAAACGCCCGCAGCGGCGGAAGTTTCGCGGCGAGTGCCCGCCTTCAGAATTTGCCGCGGTTAACTTTCGGCGAGTTCAAATAATCGGGTTCGCTTGCTCGAACGGGAAACGGTTGCCCCCCGCCGCGGAAATAATTCGATGAACGCGAGAGGAGGAACCGTGGCTCCGAAGAACACGGACCCCGGAGAACTCGATCTTCGGTGATAGCGGCCGCTGTTAGTACAACGACGTTAAACGTTGCGTTAAGTTTCCGTTCGGAGTTCTTAATAGCGCGTTTAGGCGTTTAATATCGCAGTTGAAATAAAGTCGATTAAAATATCGAGAAATTTAGCCGTGACTCTGGAAGATCGTGGACTCTGCGCAACAGGTAAAAATTACAATACTATTTTTATATTTATCACGGAGCGTGATAGTTTCCGAGCTACAAAACAGCGAATTCATAAATTTTCGTAAATATAATCACGATGACAGAATCTAGGTAGAGAATTGTTTGACGTGCTATTGCAAAAAGTAATGTACTTTGAATGTTTTATATGTGAGTCCAATAATAGTGCTGTTCAATAACATACAAACACAGTATCGTACATTCCTTTTTCCTCAATCTCAATCTCAAGAAATTAATACCAATCACATTGCTCGAAGTTCATTAAAATTTCCCTGGTATCACTGATATATCTATCGAGCTTACCACACGCGCATTTTTATTTAAAAAGTTACACATTTAATTTTCGACTGATTAAAATGATTATTAATTAATTTTTGATTAATTGAAACGATCGATCCACGTTTTTTTCAAACCGAAGTGCATGGAAGCTCGTTATTACATTATCGTAATCAAGAACGAAGAATCACGAAAAAGATTCGCATAATCCCACGAATTAAACAGCGTTTCGTTTCTACGAAAATCATGTAGTCTGCACCTGGCTGAAAAGGATTAAGTCCATCGCGACGTGCACGCGAGTCTCGCAGAGGAATTCTACAGTGGAAAAGCGGCGACTGGAATCCGCGTAAAATCGATCGCGTTGAGAGCATAATGGGGCAAGCCACTCCGTTCGAAATGGAGAAGATTATTCTTGTTTACAGGGGCCACCGCTTTTACGCGCCCGCCAAACGAATTACCCGCGGTACAAATAACGACGCCGGGCCTCCGCCCTCTCGGCGAGTATCAAAGATTTTTCAAGATTTTTGCCTCGTTTGGAAAGTCGAAGCGGGGCGGATGGCTGCACGCCTGGAAGTCCGCCGTTTCGTTCATTGAAATTTATGGGCCGAGTTTTTTTTAGCAATGGAATCGTGAATTAGAGGATTATTCGTCTGACTTGCCACGGACCGAGGACCTGTTGAAGTGTATTCGATGCCCCCTCGTTTCCTTTCGTTCCGACGGAAGACGCGATAAAGTAAAATTCTTTATCGTGCTCGGACGATATCCTCGGAAATAATAATCGTTCAGCTAATTAAAACGTTTTTATTTTATTATATTCATTAATTATTTGCTGCAATTGTCTATTACTAGAATTATCAGAATATTATTTTCGTCGGGAAATAGAGAAAGTTTTTATCTCTTTCGTAGCAATTTTTTTTTCGTACCGAATTCAAACGAACCACTGGCGGTTCATGCATAATAAGCGTACTCGAAACTTTCAATGTGTTCCATTCTTTTTTATAAAATTGAGGGGCGCGAGTGGGCTGTGTATGTAACATCAAAGTTTATTAATTACGATATGCCGCGTGACACAAGCGTGTCATATACTTCGCGGCTTCGTTATTTTCCCAAATATTTGCACGTATTACGTGCACGTGTGAGATAGAAATGAAACTTTCACTCACGCGATTCTAATTCGATGACCAAGAGTTGTGTCAGATACGTGTACAGTCCGTCGATTTGTTAATTAAATTACATTGTCTCCCAAATACTGATAATACTTCTTACATTTTATTTTGGAAGAGGAATTTTATTTTACGTACAGGAAAATGAGTAACACTTATCCTAACCACAATTACAATATAATAGTAAGAAGGATATATTTTCTATACTTTAATTATGGCAATCGATCAACTCAGTTCAATCCTTCTTTTTTAAATACTCGAAATTTGCACTAATAACAAGACATCCTCCAAAAGAAGCTTGTTCCTCGCTCTGAGATTCAATTATCGCCTCTGAGAAAACAACTACGATGAAATAACTGCGCGAAGTTGGAATTTAATCGCACGAGAGGGGATCACGAATTTTCTATCTTTCGGCTGTTCAACGAGCGAAGAAAGGAGGAGGTAGAATTTATCGCTCGAAGTTTACCGGTTTTGCAGAAATTGCAAGCGTTGCAATTTCTCTCTCTCTCTCTCTCTCTCTCTCTCTCTCTTGGCGAAGGCCGGAGTAAAAACACTCCGTTGTTTAACGGCCGTCGGGAATCGGTGAATCTAACCGAGTGAAACTGAAGCAAGCGAGAGAGGCCGCGAGAAACTCGACATTGTTTCCAAAGTTCCGCGTTCACCCGCATTCGACAAAGGGCGAACAGTGTCGCAGCAGACGTAGCCGGGGAAATCGTAGCCAAGGGTGAACGGTGGTGAAAGGCAGGTCGTGATTCCTTGGCAAGTAAGCGGTCAGTTTGTTAGTTAGTTAGTTGGCAATCAATTGTCAATCAAAGTGGCCCGAGGTGCTGTAGAACCCATTAGTCAGTTGCGAAAGTCACGGGCTTAGAAACGGTACGAGTACGAGTTCCGGTACGAGGCATTAACAGCTTCTATCGATTTAATAACAGAAATCGGATTCCCCGATGGAAAATTATATTTCGTTAACGGGAGATCGAATTCGTTCTTTCGCATCGTTGCCAGAAATCGAACAAGCAAATTAATTTATCGGCTTGAATAAGTTACGGTGACTAATTTACGTAAAAGTGGCGGCGCAGTTCGTTTATCGTGCTCATTAGCGGGATTATCGCAAATTAATTGCTCGATCCGACCCATCGGTAACGAAGATACGATCTGTAGTTTTGCTCGCAGGATTAATGACACGAAAACACGGATGTGTTCTCGTTAGCAGCGAACACGCGAATTCGAGTCAAACGGATTGCACGCGAATGCATAAATTGACGATCGCAAAAATTTCACGCGCGCGGTAAACAACGATCGAGAATGTGTGTTTCTGCGTGCTCGCAGCGTCGTCCTGCGGGATAAACGGTGCGGTGATCGGGAACAAGGTAGCCGAAACGAACGAACGAACGTTCGCGTACGCGCGAATCGTTCGATTTCCCGAAAAATATCGCTGCAATTTTTCTCAGAGATATTTCCGCGATTATTCGCGCTTCGTTTTTCAATGGGACGCGAGAGCGTTCATCATCGCTCTCGTGTGATAAATCTATCTGGAAGCGCGCGCGCGTGCGAGCGTTCACGCAGGTCAATCGATGAAATTTAATATTTGACTGCAGGCATAAATTCGAACGGTTGGAGGAGGCACCGGCGAAAGGGATTCGCTTAGACACGCGATAATCCGGAATTCCTTTCGCGATTTCACAGACGCGCGATCCCACGCGACGCGTTGAAAGAACGAAGCCGGAACGAGCTTTGGAATTTCCTATCCTCTCTCCCGTGCCGTCTGCTCCGTGCTCCACGAATACCTGCATCACTGAATACTGCCGGCTAGCCAAAGGGGACTTTTCCGCAAGAGAATTCCCCGATACGAATGCCTGCCGGGTGAAACGGCCGGGAACATGGTTGCTTGCTTAATACTTAGACGTCAGAATTGCGCAAGAGTCGTTGCATACCCAGAAACAGAGTAGAACGTATTTTCCTTTGCAACCTGTTACAACAGGGAAGGAATACACACACCGATGAATTCCTTCCGTCGAACGCGGATGAATTCGTTAATTTCTCGCCAGGGACCGACCGTGAGAACGTACTCTTCCTCTGCAATGTACCGACCTCGAGATGACTCGCCTAGTGTAATATCATTTTCCAGGACTTAACTTACTCGGACTCGCAAGTGAGCACATTCGACTTTCTCAATTTATCGCTATTTAATTATTCCGATTTTTTATTCGTGCTATCTGCAAAGCTTCACTTTGTCAAGAAATGTTCTCGCAATAGAATTGTGATACTCTACTGTTTTGTTACTCTTCCATTCAAGTCACGATATTCAGAAAAATCTTTAATAACGTAGTCTTGCAATTTGACGATTGCTTCAGGCTTTGAATAGCCGCGTCTGTTCGAGCGCTGACTCGTTCTACTGCGACTGGTGTATATTACACTAACAGCGGTATCTCTTACAATTGTTAGTATTTGTTTTTAATAATTTTAGAAAATATAATTGATAAATGTATCTATTATTGTGGGGAAAGAAATTAATTGAATTTTTGATTTAGGTGCTTTCTAAAAATATTCTAAATCCAACAGCCAGTGTGTGAAATACATACGCAATAGATTTTCTGACATCGTCACACCCTTTTAATGTCAATAACGATTATCTTGTTTAGAATATCTTAGTACATCTTAGTATATATGAAACGAACGTGTCTATCGTTGTAAAGTATAATCGAAAAATGTAGCAATGTATTAACCTTTCTAGGATTGTCGAAAGAAACGATTCTAAGCGATGAGAATCGTACTTTGACTAGGACTAAAGAAGAAAAAAAATGAAATGATGAAAATTTTGTTTCAAACGATAACTACAAAATTGAGAAACATACGCACGAAAGAAAAAGGTCACTGTGTTTCGAAAAATAAATGAATAGTGATTGTACAATGTCCAGTAAATGGAAATTTATCGTTCCCAAGCGTATAACGATGTGCATGGTCTTCAGAGTTTTTCGCGAGTGTACATCATATTTTGACACTAAAATGACGTTTGAACCGCGCGGCTCCAGTCGAAGTGTAAACTGGCTATCTTGAATGGACATTTTGGTTTGAACAAAGCAATCCAATTAACCGCAATATGTCGGTCGGACCTCGCAAGGTGAAACCAATCGGTTTAGCATATAATATAACAGCCGACGCGGCGATACACGTGTGGGCCGCATGTGGTAACGAACAATGTCTCGAAGGGGCCCACGTTATCTCATTAATCAGAGCAATCTGCCGGCACAATATTGAAAATTCCATTGTATAGCCGTGTGGCGCCGTGCAGCCTCGGTCGACGACGCGACGCGATTTCAAGTATTTGCAAAAGGAGCAACCGGATATCTCTCGTCTCTGGCCTTTCCGTACCGCTAGAGAGGCACTCGCATACACGCGCATGTACGTATATGTGTATATATGTATATGTGTACGATGATGTCTACGCGTGCACGCACTGATGTATCGTCTCCTTTGTGTTCGCCTCTTATACTCGTCTCTTTATTCTCGGCGCTCTTTGCTCGCATCTTGGAACGCTACCGAACCAGCGAGACGATATCTTCGCAGCCGCCTTTCAACTAACCTGCGAGTATCGTTCGACGCTCGTAATGGTCACTCTTCGAATGACGTAATTGCTCTCAATTTATATCGAGAACAGAGAGAATAGTAGGAAGAGACAGCTACCGGTTCTTCCGATAATCTTTCGAACGTGGCTCGAGAAGATCGATCGATCGCCTGGTCCGTCCTTTTTTTTAAAAGTTATTTCGCAACCTTACGTATGGCTCGCATGTTCTTTTCCATTATCGACATATGTCGAGGTATGTAATGCTTGTAAAAACATTAGACAAGTATATCCACTCAACATACCAAGTATATTCTCTCTGATTTGTTAAGAAAGTTTTCTCTTTGCGGAATGAATGAAGTAAACGATGGAGAGTAAATAGCGAGAAAGGGAGAAATTAAAGTGATTTTCTGACCAGTGAAAAAAATTAAATTGAAAATTAAAAATTGAAAATCGTTCTAATTCAATGGCCAATGGATTATGTTGGATATACGAAGACCGGGTTATATCGTCGTACGGTCTTTCATTTCGCGAGTGAACGAATCAACGCCGAGGGAGCCGACCAGTCTGCAGGGATTCGATTTGTCAACGACCGCTGGCCAGCCAATGGCTATTAATTGTAGAGTAATGCGACTGGAATGGATCGGAACGAGTACGGTATCGGTTTTAGAAATGTAATATTCCAACGATTACTCGAGGCAGAAGGTGATCGTTCTTTAAGCTCTAACGATCCAGCGAGTAAGTGGAGAATTAAGTGCCCCGGCACTGAAGGTTGACGAGTGATTAACGAGTTATATCGTTCGTTCTGACAGTTTTACGCATATTATAGCGGCCACCTGTGAGATAATTTCGGATAATACAGTGCCACGTCAGAGTACAATGAATGCTTTTCTGGTATACGAATTTAATCACGGTATTATTTCGCGCTTTTTCTTCGAGTCCTCTAGCAACAGAGAGGACAGAAACACTCTGTTGATTCTCATTTCCAAGATTCAAATATTGCTCGCTATATTTATGAGTATATTTTTAAAATTTGCAGGCACTTGTTTCGAGACTCGAGACCACAAGCTTGCACAAAGTGGATACATCTTTTATGCGGTGTGTACTCGTTGGAACATTCTCACTTTCGAATATGTAGTACTCGGAAGCCATGACACGGGACTCGGGATGTGAAGTTTGACTGGGACTCGTAAACAGATATTGCACCTGATCTCATCCCCGACTGACAATCCAAAAGCGAGAAGCAACGCGCCGTGCAAAGCTCATGTCGTTCCGCTCCGCTCCAATTATCAAAAGCGGCAGTGCATTTGCACCGTCACAAGCGAAGAAAATGGCCGCCTCTCCGCGTGCTGGGAAACGTACACGGTTATTCGTAATTTCGGGGCTCTGACGTGCGCGCACAAGCGCGTCGCTGATGTTTCCATGGCGCGGCACACGCCGAGGGGAGTATACATTAAACGTGTGTTATGCAAATTTTTCAACCCATTAAACGTCCATGCCCGCCGCCGTCGACGCCATTTCGGTCCTCTCCATTAGTTACGGGGGCCTCGAATCGCGTCACGCCACCACGTCCGATAACACGACCATTACGCTCCCTCGTAATACTTCGTCACGTCTCGTATCGCGTCGATTATCGGATCCAGACCGCACGATATCATATATTTCGTCGCCGTTTTTTCCAAAAGACGAAGACGACTCGCGCCTCTGAATACCGAGAGAATCGATTCGAAAACTCGTCCTCGTGTCCTACAGAGATATCGGGAATCGTGTACGAGGATGATCATCTGTCATGGACGAAGGTAAAAGACCAATATAATTATATTATATGTTGTTAGCAATTTAATTGATGTCTGTCGAGGGTGGAAAATTATTGGATTAAATCACTTAATTTTGGAATTTGAGATTTTATAAAATATTATTACTGACACTGATCGCGTGAGAGAATTTAAAATACAAAATCTGACTATGAACTGTTACAATCGCCAATGGTTCAATGGATGCTATTCGAGAATTATATTTATCTTTTTGATGAGGAACGTTTAATGTTCCGTGCCCTAATTCATAGATCTCACCGGGGAAATCTTTCTCCCAGTACAGAAAACACGTTTATGTTTTTCATAATTTCGCGGATTTAACAGAACGTCCCGCGTATAAACGTATCAGTTTCGTTTTTCTCTTGTTTCTTTATTTT